>LOEQ01004160.1:124257-139805 GCA_001685075.1 Bramus lutescens | reverse complement strand
TCGAGGCCAGCCTGGTCTACAAGAGCTAGTTCCAGGATAGGCTCCAAAGCTACATTGAAACCCTGTCTTGAAAAACCAAAAAAGACAAAAGAAAGAAAACAGTGGAGTGGCAGACTGCACTCTCAGATCTGGACTCTAACTAGCAGAATAAGACATGATGAACTATAATATGCTTATGTATCAATACAAGGTGACAATGGCTAGTCAGGTGTAGCACTGCGGATGGTTCTTGTTGGAGAGGGAGAGTCACAAAGCATTGAAAAAATGGGTGTTCTTCAAGATAGAGTATGAAAGATAGACATTACACACACAGAAAAAGATGAGGTGAACCTTGGTTTATAGTGCAGAATGAATGGAACTAGACCAGGTTTGAGACTAAGATAGTTGATCCCTGAGCTAGTCTAGATATTGTATAAAAGGATATTGGGCTCCCAAGTAATTGTGGCCAACTATTACTGAGTCTTGAGAATCTGATGCAAGAATTTGAACTCAACATACTAGATCGGAGTTGCAAATATAAATATTTGCAAGTCTCAAATAAATATTTTATTGAAACAACTCAATTTAACCAAGAAGACTGTAAATTTCCATAATGAACTAATAGACCAACTCCACAATCAGAAGGAAGCTAGGACCCTCATCTTGCTCATCTGAAATCTCTTGAGGCTTGAGTTTAGGACTGTTCACCTCATGTTTCTCAAGAAAATGCTATTAGGTTTAATATAATTTCATTTTACTTTAAAAGTATTATGGGGTCTCAAGATTTTCTTCAGAATAAGTTTTTTGGTTTTTTTTTTCTGGTATGAGTTAACATTTCTGCTGTCAAAATGAGAGGCCTATGAGAGTTCAGGTTTAAGGGTGAGACATCAATATAACCTCTATTTCAAAAATAGTTAACCATTTTATACATCTATTATATATATATATTTTTTTTACCCATTTATGACCTAAATAGTACTCTACAGAGAAAACACTCATGAAGACTCAGTAACTAATGTGGGTCTAAGTAACACAAAAGAAAATAAGGGAATCAGGAAGCATGCAGGGAGAAGTCCCTAAAGATGAAAGCATTACCTCCTATATCATATTTTCTTCTGAAGTGTGAACTTTTCTCTCCTTCACAAGGAAATGGAGTGTAACTCAACTAATAGAGAATCTAGACGAATTGTAGTGACTTATTACAGTGTCATGGGGAAGATGACATGTGGCTTCCATGACTGACTGGGCACTGCCTTGCTCTCTAGGGATGCTCATTATTTCTAGTCATGTCTTCTTGTGATGGTTGTATGTTGTCCATGCTTGTAAACCAAGCATTAGCAAGAGATGCTGCTGACAGGATATGGGCATATACAGTCTAGAGTGTAGGCAGAAGCTAGTCCATCCTGGACCATGAGCCAGACATAGAAAGCCAGACATATAGATAAGAAAGTTTCTTTATTATTTAAGTCACCAGACTTTAAAGCCCTTTCCAAACATCTACCAAATAAAGCTTCAGGCATCAGATATGAAGAAACCTTTGGCTGAATTCTTGACACTGACTGAATTTGATCAGCTTAATAAAGCATTGTTCTGGAGCATTAAATACCAGGGTCATAAATTCAGAATATTAGATTACGAGGACATGTTTGTATCATGTGTAAATGTCTCTGTGTGTAAGAATATACCATTCAGCATAGAAATTAATATTTGTACTCTAAGGAAATCTGCGAGAAGTGATCTTCTCCTGGGAATAGCACACTAATTGGTTATCCAGTGTCAAATGGTCAGCCCCAATAACACACATACAGTAACACTGTACAGATTGAACAGATTATATTTAGGAATGTGTGTGTGTCTATGTGAACATATACTCATGCAATAACAATCAGTGTAAAAAGAGGTCAAGATTTCAAAGATAGTCAGGAAGGTTATTTTTGGATGGTTTGGAGGGAGGAAAGAAAATGGAGAAATGTGAAAATAGTATAATCTCAAAAATAAAAAAAAGATGTAAGTAAAGCTGTGATTATCTTTTTAAGAAGTTAAATAATTGTATTAACTACATTTTAGGAGAGATGAAGGTTTCAGACTGATAGCTTTCAAATCATAAAGCAAATCTTTGAAGCCGCTAAGAATTCCATCCTTCTCTACACTGGTTGTCTTAGGCAATACATATCTCAAAACCATATGTAAATAAGATTTACTTCAAAACAAATTCTATAGCGACATAGGTGGATTTAAAACTCCTTTAATTGATAACCAGGCTTATGGATCTTTTTTTAAATTTTCTTGCTACCCTTACTAACATATGTCAATTCCTTTAACATATGATTTGTGAAATAAATAGCCTATCACAGTCATATTGATTGTTTGATATAAAACCTCTAAAACCCCAAAACTGTTTTATTTCATTCTTCTTATTGTGTAACTGCTGGCTAGTATTTGTGCTTTGTGCTAGAAGATGAGAGCTATGGGATTCACTCCTTAATTTGATTTTAGGTAAACTCTAATTCCTAGATTTCAAAGTTTGAGTTTGGGACTTTATCCAAAAAATAAGTCATAATAGATGTAAAAACTTTCAAATTGACTTTACTTACAAAAAGAAAAGTGAATACTATGAATAATATCCCTGCTTTGAAGCTAAAAATACAATTCAACCAAATTACTGATTAATTTTGATTGACACCTAACATATAGTAATTTTTCAGTTGGAAGCCCTAAGCAATCAGTTTTCTCATGTTTATTTTACAGATGTTGTCTTTTATTAGCAGAGATGTAGGTTTAGATGTAACATTTCTTTAAAAAAGGAAATGGGCTAAATAAACTAAAAATCTTTGCTACTAGCACTAAACTTATTTTCACATCTTTTTAAATATAAAGAATGTTAATGTTGCATTACAGTCAAGTCATCAACAACTAAACTATCAGACACAAATCCTCAGCTCAGCACAGTTTATAAAAGCTTAGCATAAGAACCTGCAGAGATGGCATAGTCGGTAAGGGCTCTGGCTGCCCTTGGGAATGGGTTTGTTTCCCAACACAAACATGGAGGTTCAAAACCATCTGTAACTTGAGGTCCAGGGGATTAGATGCCCTCTACTTGCCTCCACAGGTACCCAGCATACACATGGTATACAGGCTGGAACACATATGCAGGCAAAACACCTAGACACATAAAATTAAATTAAATTAAAAACTCTTAACATTAGGCAACAATAATCTTTAGGATTAATATGCTACTGATATTCTATGTGCATCACACGGAAATAGTTTTGGAATTAAAATTGAGGTAAATGATTTGTTGTTGTTTTGGTCTTAGAGCTGGTAAGAGGTTCCGCAAGTGTTAATAGCACTCTCTAAACATCTCCGTGTATTTCCTCCTGCTTTGCGATAGCTGTCTTTAGAATTTATTCTTAGTGTACTATAAAGTCGGGCACTGTTGATGACAGCCGCCATGCACTTCTCCGTCTGCATCTCACTACATTCTCACAGCCTGCCTCCCCTCAGGCACAGTAAGCCACTCTTGAGTAATTACGCAATTAACGGCTTAAAAGTAGTGTTTAAAATGAGAAAGAAATATTATGGGTTGATAGGAAGAGCACTAATTGCTTAGCAATACTCTGAGTCTTCCAAATGAAGTTAGTACACCCATAAAATTTGAGCCTTCATCTTGTGGCCCTCCTCTCTCGCTCAATCTCTCCCTTCAATTTATAACAGCACCTACAGCCTTGGTTTCAGGCCATCAACTCTTCCCAGCGTTAATCCCTAGGTAATGTCCTGTGACCCAGCTGCTGCTTCTGCTTGAGATGTCTGCAGAACTTCCGACACACACACACACACACAGAGAGAGAGAGAGACAGACAGAGAGAGAGAGACAGAGAGACAGAGAGAGAGACAGAGACAGAGAGACAGAGACAGAGAGACAGAGACAGACAGATAAACAAAGAGAAAGTCCTGTAAGAAACAGGAACATATCAAAACTGGGAAGAGTATGTAAAGTGTCTTTTGGAAAAAGCCAAGTTTGCTGATCAGAATCTTATCACCTATGACAGGAACCTCTTCGACTTTGTCACTGTACCTCTAACTGATCCATTTACTGATCCATTTGCCTCAGCATTAAGTTACAAAATATAAACAGATAACATTTCATATCTGTAGAAAATAAAAATTAGAATGCTTGTCTTTTTTTGCTGTTTTGTTTTTGTTTTTCAAGACAGGGTTTCTCTGTAGTTTTGGGGCCTGTCCTGGAACTAGCTCTCTTAGACCAGGCTGGCCTCAAACTCACAGAGATCTGCTTGTCTCTGCCTCCCAAGTTCTGGGAATCTGTGACAAAATTTTAAACTAAAAATCATGGAATACAACTCTGGTTTCCTTTTCCACAAAGCAGTCTAAAGTGGTCTGAAGCATAACATATACTTAGTAAAATAAATGATGTCTGGGCAGATGAGTAAAATGCAAGGAATAGAGCAGAGGACATTTGCTCCATTGCAGGTTGGTATCAATGGTGTCTGTCATATCAAAGGTAAGAACATGAATATTCTTTTTCAATGGAATGGAGGGAAAATAGTTCAAATAATCCAGAAATATTTCATTTGTTAGTCTATTTCATAAAATTTTTAGATATTAAAAACTATTAAAATTGCATGGTAATGGTATAAAATAGACACATTCATCAACACAATCAAATTGAAGACCTAGACATAAACCCACACACATATGGACATCTGATTTTTTATAATGAATCCAGAAATACACACTGGAAGAGCAAAGCATCTTCAACAAATGGTGCTGGCCTAATTGGATGTCAGTATACAGAAGAATGCAAATAGATCCTTAGTTATAAACTTCCACAAAACTCAAGTCCAAGTGGATCAAAGACTTCAGCGTAAAACCAGATACACTGAACCTGACAGAAGAGAAAGTTTGCAAAACCCTTGAGTGCATTGGCACAGGAGAAAAACTTCAAGAATAGAACACCATAAGCACAGGCTCTGAAACCAACAGTTAAGAAGATGGCCTTGATGAAGCTGAGAAGCTTCTGTAAGGCAAAGGACACCATCAATACAAAACAGCAGCCCACAGAATGGGAAAAGGTTTTCACTAACACCAAATCTGACACAGGGCTGAATTCCAAAATATATAAAGAACTCAAGAAAGAAGATATCAACAAACCAAATAATCCTGTTAAAAATGGGGCACATATCTAAATAGAGAATTCTCAACAGAGGAATCTCAAATGGGCAAGAAAACCTTAAAGAGATGTCCAATATCCTTAGCTATTAGTGAAATGCAAATCAAAATGGCTCCAAGATTTCATCTTACACCTCTCATAATGGCTATGATCATAAACACAAGTGACAGCTAACGCTGAAGAGGATGTGGGGCAAGGGAAAGACTCCACTGTTGGTGATAGTACAGTCACTTTGGAAGTAACATGGTGATTTCTCAGAAAATTGGGCACCAATCTACCTCAAGAATCAACTATAGATATCCTGGGCATGTACCTAAAGAATGCTTCATCTAACCTCAAAGATACTTGCTTAACTATGTACATAGAAAGTTTAGTCATACCGCTCTTTGGACTGGAAAGGGAGGGGGAGGGGAGGGGGAAGGGGGAGGGAAATGGGAGCTCCCCTCCTCCACCTTTAAAAATATAATAATAATAATAATAAAGTGAAAAAAAGAAAGTTTTGTCAGAATAGCCAGAAAGCCAGAAACTGGAAACAACCTAGTTGTCCCTCGACTGAAGAATAAATGAATAAAATGTGGTATATTTACACAATAGAGTATTTATTACTTAGCTGTTAAAAACAATAACATAATGAAATTTGCAGACAAAAGGATGGAACTAGAAAAAAAATCATCCTGAGTGAGGTAACCTAGACCCAGAAAGACAAACATAGTATCTACTCACTTTTAAGTGAATATTCACTTTAAAGTAAAAGATAATCATACTACAGTCCACAGACCCAGAGAAGCTAAGTAAGAGGGAAGATTTACGTGATTGTGTGTGAGAAGGACTCTTGGGTCTCCCTGGAAATGGGAAATAGAATTGATTTTGCAGTGGACTGGAGGCAGATGGGGTTGGGAACAGGAGGGATCAGGTCAGGCGAGGGAGAAAATACTATAATACTAAAAGAAACTACTGGAATTAGGGTACATTTGGGGGATAACCTAGTGCAATGGAAGCTCCATGGAATCTGTGAGAGTAACTTTAGCACTGGGGCACATGGAGCCTGACCAGTCCATCTTCCGTAAAAAGGCAAGGCCTCAAGTAATTGCCACCAACCCAGGCATAAAACCTACAGTCTGTTCTGCCTAGTATGTGTTCTGGGACCAGCACCTAGCAAAGTCCTCATTAAAGAAACCAGAGAGGCTTTCTCCAGCAACTGACATGAACAAATGCTGAGTCCCCCAGCCAAACATTAGGTGGAGGATGGGGAGTCCTGCCCAGGGAGAGGAATCAGAGGGATCAGTGGCATCCCAAGATCACCACCTACAGAATCAGCCAGTTGGAACTCTTGGGGACTCAATGAGATCAGGGACCTTGTTGGGGAGTCCTGCCCAAGGGGAGGAAACAGAGGGGTCAGCAACACCCCAAGGTAACCACCCACAGAATCAATCAATTGGGACTCTTGGCGATCAGGGAACTTATAGGGAAACTGTGGTCTGGAAGTAATGTATGAAAGAAGAATAAAAATAAAAAAAGATAGAGAAACGCTAAAAATAAGTAAATAAATGAAATCATTCACTAAAACGTTATTCAGTCTTGAATAAAGTTGTACTACTTAAAACGACAACTGCAAATTTTGTAAAAAATTTCATTTTAAATTTTAAAAAATCTAACAAAATGTACAAGTGAGTTATTAAATACCTACTTGAAAAATAAATTGAATTATTTTTGTTCTAAAATATTTTTAAAAATTTTTAATCAGCCATCATCAGAAAAGTTTAACTTGTTTATAGCAGTATTGCTGTTTCTTTCTTGTGCCAATAACTTTGAGAAGTGGGGTATAAAGCAGACCAAATTACAAAATATCATTTTTTTACAGTTATGAACTAGTAAGACTGTCTGGTTTAGTCATTATCTTCCCAAATCCAGCAACTGTAATTATGAACTCACTTGTTATTAGTAAATCCATCTCTGTATGAATGCTAATTCACTGTTACTGGGAAATTTAAAAATAAAAATTAAGGTAATTTTATTGGTATTTACCTGTTTCTCTTGAGTTACTATAGAAAACCTAACTATAATAAATTAATAATATTGATAGCTTTCTAGATTTGTTTCTATATGATGAGTTTTAAAATATTTTATATTATTAGTATATTAAAACCTTTCATGTGTTATTTAAAATTAAATTTTTGGCTTTTCCTTCACCTTGTAATTTTGTTGGATTTTAGTTTCCTTCTATGTATGTACCTACATGTTTCTTTGTGTGTGTGTATATATATATATACAATCATAGCCATACATATATGTCAATAATTCATTAATATATTTATTCTATTTTACATTTGCTTTCCTTTTTTACTAGACCACAATATCATGCTTATTTTAATAGGAAAACATGTACATGTTTCTAACTGCCCTTTTAAACTACTTCGAGAAAAGACAAAGTCAGCTGAGCTAAAGTTAGCAATTACCTGTCAGCTCACAGGGCCTCCCAAGGTGGAAATCACACACAGCCTTGCTGGGCTCCTGCCAGCTTGTGTCACTCACAGAGGCTCCTTCTAAAGGAAGAAGGAGGATTAGATAGCAGCATCCACAGTAGTAGCTGGAGTAGGTTGGGATTTTGTAATCAAACAATTTGAGCACAGAGTTGTAACTTGGTAGTCATTAGCCTCTGGTAGGGAATTCTAGCCATGGAACAATTACTTAAGGCTGCTCATTTATGTACATAAACTCCTAAGTACTCACACAGATGTGGTAGAACAATGTTACTCAGGGGCTTCCTGATAGCTTATGATTCTATTGTATGTTAGTGTTTTCTTGAATTTACTATCATTGCCTTGTATAAGTTACAGTAACTCTACACTCAATATGCCCCCATCATTTTTATGAAACAATTAATCAGGTAGAGACAATATGGAGTTATGAAGTTTCATAAACCATCAAATCCTTGGCTAGAAAGATTTGCTCAGTTAAGCCCTGTATCTATTGAAATAAGCCTTGACATATGAAAAACTATACCCATTCTACAATCTGTGTCATATATCGATATAAGCAAATTATAAACTGTGCAACTAAAATGGAGCACAAAAACAGACTCAACATTCTGCATTATATCTAAAGTCACTAGCGCTTTTGAACTCTAACAAATGAGACAAGACATAGTCTGTAAATGCCACTGTCCTTGGAAGATTTGGATGTCACTTAGGTCATTTGAACCTTCTAGGTACCATCAAGAGAGGAAAAGGGGAATGAAATCCAAACTAATATGCTCTATAGGCTAGAAGAAAGAAGGGGTACCCACCCTGCCACCCACTACACTAAAATAAGGAAATTCTTTTTCTTCTTGATGGGGGTTAGGTTAGGGTGGCAAATTGTATGTCTCTTCTCTTCTCTCTCTCTCTCTCTCTCTGAGAGAGAGAGAGAGAGAGAGAGTGTCTCTATCTCTCTCCATCTCTCTCTCTCTCTGTATGTAGGTGTATGTGTGTGTGCGTGTGTTATGAACAAGTATCTATCATAAACCTATGCATACATATACATATATTGAGCCAGAGAAAGATTTGGTCTATCATGCTCCGTCATATTCCCTTGAGGCAGAGTCTCTCACCAACTCTGGAGCTAGGCCTGCAATCAGTAAGCCCCAGTGATTCTATTGTCTCTGTATCCTACAACTTTCAGGTTCCAGGCAAGTGTGGTCATGCCTAGTTTTAACATGCATGCTAAAGATTTGAAGTCATGCCCTCATGTTTGCACAGCATCATGAGAGCAGGGTCTCTCAGCCACTGAGATATCCCCTCTGCACAAATGAATTCCTAAATGCATAACCCAGACAGCTTGCTATTGAGAATGCATTAAAATTTAGCATGCCTTTAATCCCTGTGGAGACAGAGGTAGGCCAGTCTTCTTGAGTTCAAGGCCAGCCTGATCTACAAAGCTAACTCGTTCCAGGAAAGCTGGAGTTGTTACATGGAGAAACCCTGTCTCAAAACAAAAAAAATTAAAAACAAAACAAAACTTCTCCAAGTATTCCATTGTGAGGAGAGAGAGAGAGAGAGAGAGAGAGAGAGTCTCTCTCTCTCTCTCAAGAGCAAATGCACTGGCCCATGACCTTTCTAAAACTCACTGATGAAGTTAAATTTTTACTTTAGAATGAAAAGTCCAATCAATCCAATTACTTCGTGTCATCACTATGGGTTGACCGTGGTAGAAACTGAGCATATTTGCTACATGAACAATCATGAGAGTTTTTTATATAAAACTATTCTGTTTCTTTTCCATTTATTCTTATAGTCATAGATCTGAAAAGCTCTCTAACAGGTCACCTTGACCATGAACCAACTGGACTAAATGTACAGAGCTGGAAGATAATTAGCTGATAAACCGCCAACGAAAGTATTCTTTATAAGTGTAAAAAGAAATTGTTCCAAATAAATCAGTGATTTATTTATTTGAGTTTTTATGTTAAACAGAATCATATTTCCCTTTAATTTTTTACAAGCTTCAAAGACAACCTGATTTGACTCTCACTGATCATTTGTGGCTTTGTGGGCATGGTAGCATAAGAGAACAACTTTGGAGAAACTGAGTGCAGCATTTCCACAAATCACCATAAGAATCACTAACCAAATATTTTGTCCTCAGATGGGAGCTTCTGGAATGACCTAGAAGAACAAAAGACATAGAAACTTAGGACTAGATTTAGTAAGTAGGATTTTAATCTAATTGAAACTATAGAATATACTATGCTTTTGAGAGCTAACGTAAATTTTACATCTCTTCTGAGGTCAACTAGTCCTGAACTCTTCTGACTATAGATTATAAATCACAGTTTTTACAAATACAATCTTGGTCTTGAAATTTATATGCATTATGGATAAATTAATATCTATGAAACCTGAAAAGGAAAAGAGTTGAGCTACTTCTACATATACTAAAGAGCTAAATAAAGAAAAGTATTTTCCCAGGTTTGCAACCCCAGATATCTGTAGGAAATTAGTTTCAGACATCTCCTCTAGTGCTTCTTCCTCTGCTACACAGAGAGAGAGAGAGAGAGAGAGAGAGAGAGAGANNNNAGAGAGAGAGAGAGAGAGAGAGAGAGAGAGAGAGATAGAGAGAGAGAGAGAGAGGAGAGGAGAGAAAGAGAGAGACACCAGATTGAGAGAGACTCAAATCCACCCAGGTCATGTCTGTATATAATCTACATACATCCTCTCCTATTTTAAACCATTTCCAGACTATTTATAACACTTTATAAATATTATAAAATTAGTTGTTTAGTGTTTTGTTTAGAGAATTATGACAGGAATGATGTTTGGGTATGTTCAGTACAAATGCAAGTTTTAAAAAACTACTCATTAAGTCTACATGTGGAAGTTGCTGTATCGAGTGATGGCTACAATTCTGTAAAGTACAGGAATGCTGGTGTAAATTACTATAACCATTATCTTCTGTAGCCAAACAACAGATATGGGAAGGAGGCAGCAGTTGCTGCTGGAACATTAGTTAGGAGTTGATGGGTGACTTTGTGCTCCATGGTATCACCAGATCTCCCTGAGCAAACTTAGCATGACAGAAAAAGAGACAAACAGGACAGGAATTAGACAAATTAGACAGGAATTAATGCAATGCAGTAGGAATACTCAGTCACGGAAAATAAACAGTGATATGCACAGAGGTGTGTGTGTGTGTGTGTGTGTGTGTGAACATGAATGTATATCTTGAAATTAAACTAAAATTTAGAGGAACAGAGCATAGAAATAGCATGTTTTAAAAATATTATAAGAACTCAATCAGAAAAATTCAAAGACATGGCATGTTTAAACCAGTGCTTTAAACAAGTAAGTAGAGGTAAATATATAAAGAGACATGTACCATAACACTGCCCGTATCTGGACCCTGTCTGAACTATGTCATCTCTGCAAAAGGTACTTGAGCCTACAGTGAACTTTAAACATTTACTCTATATGTAGTGATGTTTTGTGTTTTTTCTTTTTTGTGTTCTAGTGAAGTAGAGGTATTGTGGTTGCATTTTTAAATAATAGTTCTTATTTTATAACTACATATTGAAGCATGAAATTATATGTATGAGTTCTGCTTTATAAAAATACCCAGTAGGGAGAGGAATGAGAAACTAAAATGAGTAGAGATAAAACAATATTGATATTCGTTCAGGCTTGAAAATGTGAATTCATCTTTATTATTTCTTCTGCAACAAAGGATAGTAATATGGTGATGAAGGAGAAAGTATTTCGATTCCTATGTGTGGACAAAGGTACAAATCTTGTGCATACCACCAGGTGGGTTGCAGCTGGTTTCCTACTGTTGACAGTCCTTAAAGCCAAGTTCATCCTTTTCTTTTAACTCCTTTTAACTTTAGGGTTAAAGCAAAACTAATTATAGAAGTTTCTTTAATATACTAGTCCAACTGTGGCACAAAGCTTGTGATTAACTAACCAGTATCTGATTTGAGTTAAAGCCAACTCCTTGAGATGGAGTTCGTATCCTACACTGTTTAGCTGACAAAGAACTTGAGACTAGATAAGCCAGGTACCTAGAATAAAACCAAATACTACTGTTCTACAGCAGTAAAATGGCTCCTGGGGAAATTTGCTGTAGTGAACAATCAGTTTAGGGAATCCCATGGGAGAAGAAGCACAGAATGCAGGAACCAGAGTGGGTGGAGGAGCCCAAGAAACCAGGCCATCTAAATCAACAGGATCTAAGAACTCACACAGACTGAGGCAGCGTACACAGGACCTACAGGAATCTGCATCAGATGAGTTCTAGAATTGAAAGGAGAAGTAGACACATGCACCTATTCCTAAACCAGAAGCTAATCTCCTATTGATAGCCATTTGCAAATAAAAAATTGGTTTTCTGCAAAGAAGTCTCACCAGGGAAAATATTTTCCATGATAAAGCTGCATGCCTAGCAGTAGATGGCCAACAGCAAAGGAAGTCGAAGGCTTCTTTAGGAGTCCTTTATCTCATGCACAGTGACAGAGATTTTAATTTTTTATCTATTTTTGAAATTTTATATATGTGCTGGTGGAAGCATGTCAGTGAGGGCAGTCTTTGCCATATCAAATGACTCTGACATTTTACATTTTGTCTCGTTGCTTCCTATTTCTTATTTGTCATGTGAGCTCAGCTGCTGTCCCAGCCAACATGCCTGCTGCATGCTCGCATGCTCTCCTGCCATAATGGGCTCTTACCTCTCTGGAACCATATGCCCCATAAACTCTACTTTCTATAAGTTGCCTTGATCATGGTGTTTTAGTGCAACAATAGAAAACTTAAGACAGAAAAATGGATCCACAGAATGGGGTATTACTGTGACAAACCTGACCATGTGTTTGCTCTTCCTTATGGAGAATTGTGGAAGATTTGGATACTTCAGACTATAAAAGTGAGTGGTTGAATACTTTAGGTAGAGCTTAATAGGACATCCTAATAGGAGCTAGAAAGATAGTAATGCTAAGGGCCATGTGGGCTATGGAGGCCAAGCTCAAGAGGTGTCAGATGGGATCAGTACTAGCAATTGACTAGAGACCGTTCTTGTGATGTTTGAGTAAAACATGTGGCGGCCTTTTGCCCTTGCCCTAAGAACATCCTTGAGCTTAAATTTTAAAGTAATGTACTAAATTCTATATTGGAGGAGATTTTGAGGCAGCTTTGTACCGATTCTAGATCTACAACAAAAAGAACAACTGGGGCAGAAAGAAATACAAAATGTATAGTTTGGTGATGTGGGATTTCCCTCTGTATACTGTGAATATGATTGGTAAATAAAGAAAGTAGGCTTGAGCCTATCGCAAGGCAGAGCAGAGATAGGTGGGAAAGATGAAACTGAATTCCGAGAGAAAGAAGGATGGAGTCAGAGAGATGCTATATAGCCCCGCAGGAGACAGATGCCAGAACCTTAACCAGTAAGCCACATGATGATACACAGATTAATAAAAATAGGTTAAATTAATATGTAAGAGCTAGTCAATAAGAAACTAGAACTAATAGGCCAATCAGTGTTTTAAATAATATAGTTTCTATGTGATTATTTTGGAGCTGAGCAGCCAGGAACCAACAAGCAGCCTCCTCCAACAAACTGGTGCCCACATGGCCAACAAAAATCCACTTAAAACCTGAGAAAGATTGAAAAAAAATCTAGACAAAAAAGAACAAAGTTTAGCACAGTTTCTTGGTAGCCACATTTTTTTCTAGATGGGCTTGGAGGAAGCAAGGTGCCATGGAGCACAGTAAAAACTGTACAACTTCTTTTTTAAAAAAGGCATCTTCCTGGTTCTCCAGCACAAATGGCTCTGACTCTCTTCGGAGGTCCCACTATGGAGTATTTAAATGGGTTTTGTGAACAGACTGCTACAACTTGCTTAATGGCAACATAGACTGCCTGTATGCCTAAAAATGGGGCTGTGACTATGGCTCTCAGAGGCCACAAACAGCGCCCCCATGTTGGACTTGGCAGGGCAAGCAAGAAGTATCATATTTCCCCTTGCAATGCCACAGCTTAAGTTTTAAGAAGCACTTAGCATTTTAAGAAGTACTCCTGTACAATAAAGGATTGCAGATAAACAATAGGACAGATTCAGACATAAAAGACCTCTGTGGGTCACAGTGTTGGATAAATGTACTTAGACTTGGGAGAGAGAAGAAAAAGAATATAGACAGTTATAAAGAGAAGTAAATTTTTTTAAAAAGGTAAAGTCTTTAAAGCTTCAAAGAGACAGAGTATAGACAGTCATAGATTAAAAGAAGTGAAAAAGAGTAAGTCACGTAAAGATGGAATATACACAGAGAGTCTGGATTATGTATATTATTGTGTTTCCTTTAAATTTTTTGACTGTGAAGGAACTGACTACAGCGAGACATTTCATTGTATGGGATGTTAAGCTAAATCAACATATATATTTTAAAGGTATCTTGAATTCAAAATATGGGTCTAAGGATATGTTGCTTTGAAAAAGAGATTCTTCCTTTGTTTCCACAGAGGATGAGAACCTGTGGATTCAATACAGGTTAATGTGGTTTGATGGATCAAGATCCTATGAAAGATTGCCATGAACACCCCAAGTAATGAACAAAACATTACATCATCCTACTTCTGACTGAGATGAACATAGCACACAGTATACACCATGAAAGACATGATTAACAGCACACCCAATCAACAGGAAGTAGTGTAGAGAACTGTGCCCAAATTCCTATATATTAATTATAAATATTTGTTTGTATTTAAAGGGTGATATGCTATAGAGATTTGCATGGCTATAGATCTTGATTTATTGAAACAAATTTAAGGTCAATTTTGTTATACTGTGTATATACATATTTCTGCTCTTGATTAAGTTATTGTGATTGTACAGATCATTTGAAAATGTAATGTATAATTAAGAAATATAGGTAAATAGATAACCATCTATAATAGTCAAGCTTGTAGTCATGTTAGTTAGGTTTTCTAGATATATAGAGATATATTTCAGTTAGATATTCGTCAGATTTTTGGAGAAATTCAGACTATGGCATTTAAAATGCTTAAGAACTTAGGACTTTTCATGGCAATGAAACATATCTGGTCCTGGCAGCATCAATCTACTTCAAGAGGATGATAGGCATTGAAAAGGCTCCTTATGGAGCTTGTTAGCTATTTGGGAAAGAAACTACTCTTGCCTAGACTGTTTAACTGGACATGCAGGACCCACAGAGAAATGATTGTTGAACTTGGCCAAAGGTGAGATGATACTTCAGGGTTCCTGCTTCATGAAAAGAGTCCACCAGACATTCTGCAGGACACAGAAAATAGTGACTGACAAACTGCCTATATAGACAGAACTGTCTTTGAAATTTCCTGCTTTTTGGAAAAGTCTGCTGAATACTAAGGGCCTGTAGGCTAAAGATGGATACCCCAATAGTACAGAAGAATTTTGGGTGACTGTCCAGGCAGCAAGATGGTCTCTTTCAATTCTAGAGTTTTGGAAGTTGCTTACAATGAATTTATTGTTAAGTTACATAATATTATATCCTTCTGGAGTCTTTGAAAGAGTTGAAGAATTTATACTTATAATTATAGTTTTCCTTAGTTATGATAAAAGATAAAGTAGATATAGATATTTTAACTGTAATTATTGTTTGATAACTGTGTTGTTGTATGTAATTTTGCTGATAAAATTAAAATCTTCCTTTTTATTTTAACAGAAAAGGGGAAGTGATGTGGGATTCCCTTATGTATGCTGTCAGCACAATTGGTTAATAAAGAAAGCTGACTTGATCTTAGCCATTCTGACAGATGTAAGATGGTATCTCAAAGTTGTTTTGATTTGCATTCCCCTGATAGGTAAGGAGGTTGAGCATAACCTTAAGTGTCTTTTGGCCATTTGAACTTCTTCAGT
>LOEQ01004160.1:102558-113395 GCA_001685075.1 Bramus lutescens | reverse complement strand
AGTTGTTTATCACAGAGAGCACTCGCTTTCGGGATCGCGGGGGGCGGAAGCCAGCGCCATCTCTAAGGTGCGGCTCCACGAAGTTCTCTACAGTAGGGGATGCAGTGCAGGTAAAGACAAGGGAAAAGGCCTGTGAGATGGCTCATCATCAGGTAAAGGAGCTTGCCACCAAGCTAGGGACCTGAGTTCTGTTCCTAGGACCCACATGGTAGCAGAACAGAGCCTATTCATATAAATTGTTCTCTGAACAGCATGTATACGCCATGGCACATATGCTCATGCACTAAAGGAATATATAAATAGATGTAATAACATTTTTAAAAAGATGTGGGCTCATTACTCAAGCCCTGGGGTGGGCTTGGGTATTAACAGGCCTTTGAATTAAAGACCAAAGTAAACATTCTTTGGATTATCTCTGTTTTCTGAGGCATGTCCAAAAACAATTAGTCTCTACAGTTTTATGAAATTGATTCAGAAGCAAATTGTGTGCTTTAACCCCAATGGCCAGGCATGGAAGTTTAACCAACTTTGTAATAGCCACGAGGAGAAAGCCCAGTCATCCATCTCTGCAGGAATGTCATATGTATTTGGAACTTAATAAGAAGTAACCACTGGTATATTCCCACCATCTATACACTTGGACCGAACAGATTTCAACAGCCAGAATCATTATCATGAGCCTTATTCACATGCTCTGTGTGTTTATGGGTAGGCACTATGTGAAAGAATAAAGTGTCATCCTCTTGAAGCAGTTTAGGCAAGTGTCAAGAACAAGTCTAAGTAGAACTCCTGAGATTGTGAATCTTGTACTCATCCACACTACCATGTCTAATTAGGAGAGAGAGAAATATAATACAAAAGGTAGCTTTTTTTCCCTAAGGAAAACAGAAAACAATAAATATATTTTGTGTCTTCAACAGCCTGAATACAAGAACTCATCAATATTTTATTGTCTTTGCTCTCAAGCAGATTAATTCTAGATGACTCACAAAATTCTCAAGCAACTTAGATCAGAGTGTTTGAATTAAATAAGGAAGTGGGCATATTATTCAAACCACCTCCTTTTTCGCTTGTGTGAAATTTCTCTCCAATACCCACAGTAAGATTCTGGATGCTAATTGAAATGATTGAAGTCCTTGTGGTTGCTAGTTTTAGACATAGTCACCCTTTAGCTTGAAGCATAGAAATCTATGCCAAAACTAAAATCATTTCAAAGTCCTGTAGAGATTTTGAGGACATATAATGTCAAATTCTCTCTAGATTACCTATTCCACTCTCTTTTATGGGAACTGAGGTCATCCGATATTTGTCTCAAGGTGAGTCAATTTATGCTTTTGGTTTTTGTTAAAGAATTTTCTTAGAGTGAATCCTTTGGAGAAATATGTGGTTCATACTTCTGTTTATTCCCCACTAAGATGAAAATTAGCACAGCTGTTTGGTCAGACTATTTCCCCCAAGGTTAGGGTGAATCAGGCAGGCTAAATACAGGTCTGAAGTGTGACCGGTGGAGGAGAAGGGATGACTTAGAGAGGGGAACATCCACTTACATGGAAGAATAGGGCTCTTCTCCGCTGTTGCATGCTTATATATTTCTACTAAGCTGTTGAAATGATTTTTAGTAGTTCTGCGCCAGACTCAAAGCAGATGTGGAATACATAAACTCCTTTCCTTCTGACTTTTGCTTCCACACGCAGACCGTTGTGTACCTTAGACTTCACACTGTCAGTTTTCTCTATTCCTAGAAGGGCAAATCTAAGAGAAACTATATACAAAATTGATTTTGGAGCTGTGGCTTGCCCCATGCCCCCCCAGCAATTTATTTTCTGTTCTAGTCATGTGTGCATTTACATCTATGTATTATGTTCTGAACTCTAAGAGGAAGGCACCATTGCAGAAAGTCAGCAAAATAATTCTGTCTGGTCCTTTAGTTGGCCATTTCTCATAAATGTCAGATAATATTGACTCCTGTTTCCTTTTATTACATCATTTCCTAAATCAAGCAACAACTTTTAGTTTTACCTTTAATTCACTAGGGACAAATAATTTAATTTTTACACTTGGAAATTGCGAGGTAAATGAAAAAATAGGTAAATGGACAAGTAGACTACAGAATATACCAGTACAGTTATTTGGAGGTAAATGGATATAAGCCCCAGGAGAACAGGGTTTTTAAATAACTATGAGACTATGATTTGTAAAATTATAAATACAGTTAAAAGGGGGACAATGCCACCAAAGACATATATTTTCAATATCAAATGCCATATTTCTGTTCTCATACAATTGTCACCAGATGGCTGTCTAATGGGGTAGAACTTAATGTATGCACTGAATTCTTGGTTTCTAAATCCAATTTTGCAATTATAAAGCCAAGTGTTAACCCAAAGTAAATATGTCAGGAGTTGCCGATGCCTGGCTAGTAGAACTACTAACAGTGTTTCTGTACCAGAGAAAAATAATAGACAGATTGACAGCACAAATCCCTGGGCAGATTTTTAAGACTGCAAAGCTGAGATGATCTGACCTTTCATTTGCAAATGAACAAACTGAGGTCCAATGTAGTAAGGCAAAGGCTCTTGCTTTACTATTTAATTTTGATTAAATGGTAGTTGCTTTGCTTGCTATAATATTTTTTTAGAAATCATGAAATTTATTTATTCCTACACTGACATTTTATTCACAAACATCTGTTAAGCACCTACTATGTACCCAACACCATGTTTTGAGGAAGAAAACAGTTCATCGTCATTCATCATAATATACTTGGTTGACACCCTGGGCCAATGTGTGATCAACACAAGAAAACCATCATCATAGATTTAATAAAATGTTATGTAGCATGTAAGAAGTGAAGCCCTGCCTTCAGCCCCAGAACAACCTGCATATTTTTAGGAGCAGTTAAATAGAAGGATGATTGGCGGACAAAAGAGGGCATGATCTAGTAGCAAGAAACTGGAGTAACTTAGTGCCTGTCAGCTTAGGGCTTTGGAGAAGACATTCCAAGAGCCCTTCGTGGGTCACACAGAGAGCAAAGAGAACTCTGCCTTCTGTGCACTGCGTCACTGGAGACAAAGGTTTTCTAACGTCTATGGCCCTCTTCAGGACAGAAGTGACAGAGAAAAGTCTCAGTAATGTTTCAATAGATGTTCAAAGAGAATGAGAGTTAATAGTTCTTTTCCATTTATTTAACTTTGCTGTTTTGTTTTATTTTACAGGGATCACACCTGGGGCTGTGTTGCACCGTGGTCCTCCCTTTACATTACTTTTTGTTTATTTTTTTAAAGAACATAAACTATCTTTTTTCCTTTCATATACCAATCCCACTCCCTCCCCTCTACCCATTCTATCTACCTTCCTCCCACAACTCCCCATCTGCTCCTCAAAGAGGGTAAAGCACATAGCTTTGGGGAAGGTCCCAAAGGCCTCGCTACTATATCTAGGCTGAGCAAGACATCCATCCAGAGAGAACAGGTTCGCAAAAAGCCAATGCAAGCAGTACGGATAAATCCTGGTGCCACTGCCAGTAGCCCTGCAGTCTGTCCCCGCCATATAACTGTTTTCCACATTCAGAGGGTCTAGGTTCCACCTATGCTGCTTTCTTCCCTGTCCAGCTGGAGTTGGTGAGCTCCCATTAGCTCAGGTAAACTGTTTCAGTGGGTGTCCCCATCATGGTCTTGACCTCTTTGCCCATATTCTCACTCCTCTCACTCTTCAGTTGGACTTTAGGAGCTCAGTCCAGTGTTCTGCTGTGGGTCTCTGCCTCTTTTTCCATCAGTTGTTGGATGAAGGCTCTATGGTGACATTTAAGGTATTCATCAATCTGACTACAAGGCAAAGCCAACTGGATCACCCTCTCCTCTATTGCTTAGGGTCTTAGTTGGGGTCATCCTTGTGGAATCCTGGGAATTTCTCTAGTGCCAGGTTTCTTGCTGGCCTCAATGGCTCCCTTAATCAAAATATCTCTTTCCTTGACTTCCATCTCTGTCCTTCCTCCATCTCGACTATCCCATTCCTTCAAGGTCTCCTCCCCACTCCTTTAAGGTTCTCCTCCCTTTCTGCCCTCCCTCCCAACCCCATGCTCCCAATTTTGTCAGATCTTGTCTATTTCTCTTCCCCAGATAGATCTGCATGTTTTTCTTTTTTATCTTATATTTTATTTATTTTTATTACTTTATAAATAATACCAATCAAAATCCCCACTTCTTCCCCTCCTCCCACTTCCCTCCCGCTTCCTCACTCACAATCCCCTCCCCCTCCAGTCCTAAGAGAGGGCAGGGTACCCTGCCCTGTGGGAAGTCCAAGGCCCTCTCCCCTATATCCAGGCTTAGGAAGGTGTGCATCTAAATAGACTAGAATCCTAAAAAGCCAGTACATGCAGTAGAGACAAATCCCAATGCCATTTTCATTGGCTTCTCAGTCTGCCCCAATTGTCAGCCACATTCAGATGGCCCAGTTTGATCCACATGCTCTTTCAGTCCCAGTCCAGGTGGATTTGGTGAGCTCCCATTAGATCAGGCACACTGTCTCAGTGGGTGGACCAACCCCTCGTGGTCCTGACTTTCTTGCTCATATTCTCCCTCCTTCCGTTCTTCAACTGGACCTTGGGAGCTCAGTCNTTAGATCAGGCACACTGTCTCAGTGGGTGGACCAACCCCTCGTGGTCCTGATTTTCTTGCTCATATTCTCCCTCCCTCTGCTCTTCAACTGGACCTTGGGAGCTCAGTCTAGTGCTCCGATGCGGGTCTCTGTCTCTACCTCCACCCATCACCGGACAAAGGTTATATGGTGAAAACAAGATAGTCATCAGTCTGACTACGGGGCACCCCGTAGTTCAGGCACCCCCTCCTCCACTGCCCAGGGTCCTAGCTGGGGTCATCCCCGTGGACTCCTGGGAACCCCTCTAGAGCCAAGCCTCTTGCCAACTCCAAAATGGCTCTCTCAATTAAGATATCCCCTTCCCTGCTCCCATATCTGTCCTGCGTCCACCTCAACTATCCCACTCCCCCAAGCTCTCCCAAACCCTCTATCTTTTTCTTAGGGTTCACATTGTTCCTTAGCTTCTCTAGGGTCATGGACTATAGCCTCGTTATCCTTTGCTTTACAGTTGGTATAGAGAAAATAGATTCATCAGTCAAAGAAAACATTTAATCCAACAAATTTTTAACCTTTACATTTCTAATCCACATCATTATTGATGTGTTCTTCAGGACCAGAAAAGCAGACTGCTTCTAAAATCCACCCAAAACCATCAAGGAATTACGAATATATCTATTTATCATCACAACTGTGCTATAAAAGTAAGAAAAAGGTATGGGCAGCCAAATTACAATTGAATGTAAACATAAAGGACTCTAACCACTCTTTAACAATTCTTCCTTATTCATATACTCAATTATAAAAGTCATGAAGATGTGTCCTATGTTATGGAACAGGTCAAATGGCAAACATGAATGTTGGTAAGTCTGAGTCTAGTTGTAGTTGGTTAAAACAAGTTGGTAGACATAATTTTGATGTTGTATTTTCTAATTTCATGACTGTGCACATCTGCAAAGTTATAATGATACAACACAAGCATGGTTCTAAGTGCTCTGGCTAGTAATTTGTTCAGTCTCCTAGCCACCTGTGAGGCCGATACTATTATCTTTGATGCATAAACTGAGACACAAGACTCCTGTCTACAGTCACACAGCTTGTAAAATGTCAAACATGAGATTTTTCTGCCAGCAAGCTTCTAAACTTGACTGTAAAGACATACTACATCACCTGTCATCCAGCTCAAGATTTCACAAATAAGCACTATTGGCCATGAGCAAGATCAGCTCCAAAAATATGCAAGGAAACGCTATACCATATGTCACTGCTAAACAAATGACTCAGAAAGCACATGTTATTGCAATGCTAATATTTCAGCATTCCTTGTATAACTATAATGATGTGTTATAAAATTATTAATCATTTTGTGAATGTTACCACTACCATAATCAAAAATTCCCAATAAAGAAGCACCTTTAATTTAAATTAAGGTACTAAGGAACCAAAGTATTTCAATCTTAGTCTGCACATGGAAGCTTCCTCATCCCAACATATCACTGTAATAATGATAACGTTTTCAAGAAACAGATTTTATCTCCTGTAAGCATTACACAAAAAAAGTAGCAATTAACTCACTAATTCTGATAGAGAAAGAAAACTTTCTTGTTAGCCTGCATAGCTTCTGTCTCATGGTAACAAGCCTGTAGAGCTAATGAATTCTGATTTCTCTACTAGGGTGATGTATAACATCCCCTCAGCCCCCCATTTCAGGGCAGATCATATAGCTTGTAGTGCCTGGAGACAGTATAGGGACCGTATCAAATTCATCAGGGGCAGAGCTCATAAATTGCACATGGACTTTGCCATCTGTCTGCTGGTGTGCTAAGTGAATTTTCTGTCAATCTTGAAGTAACAAACTCTTCTCCTGGTACTATAAATATCCAGGTGGCAAACAGGCTACCTAGGTGACGCTTATTTTTGTTACAAGAGATTCAAAAAAAAATGTTTCTCTTCCAGTTTTCTTGATACAGAAGATTCTTAAATAGCTTTAAACAAGTTGTGATTCATGAAACTATATTTACACTGGATTCCAACTGAAAAGACAACTAATGTGTATTATAATTTATATTTCCTGCTACATATATTATCATTTTGCTTAATCCCCATAGTTACAAAAGGAATTAGAGTATACTAAACAAGCTGGCAAGAATGTGATTAGAAATAAGATGAGTAAGAAAGTAAATGCATCCTTACCAATGGCAAAGCATCTGACTGTCATGCAAACTAATCCAGGCAGGGCCAAGCCTCTCAAAGCCTCTATCAGACCTCCAACTGCAGAATGCAGGAGAGTGAATCCAAAAAGTCTAAATCCCCTTTCAGCAGACAGTGTCAGAATTCCTGTTCTACTCCAAGTCAGTAGGGATCACAAGAGCTTTTAAGAGACAATTAAAGTGGGAATGGGCTCTTTTTTGCTTTACAGCTTTTTCTTTAAACATGATTAAAGAGATAACTGCAGCTTTCATTAGTTTCAATTAGCAATTGTATCATAAGTCTAGGAAATAAGAAAGAGAAGAGGGCATAATTAACCTTAATCCATTGGTTTCATTTTATTTTAATGTGAGTCTCTATTTATGGGAGGAAACTAATTAAATCCTCCAAAAAGTGCTCACATATGAATTGGTGGCAGAAAGGTATGTATGCTCTTAGAAATAATGGGAAAAATTAAACATGAAGGAAAATGCAGCCTATTTAAAGGATGTAATCTCTGTTTTATATGTTGCTTTCTTATGAGTTATGATACAATCTAGACATCAAGGAAAGGATTGCATGCACTGTTTTGACACCGATGTCTTTTATTCATTGTTTAATGAAGACCTGGCTGATGGGATGCCATTGTTAATCTCATTTTCTTCTGTTAGTGTCTATGTTATTAATAGCCATGTCAGTGCTGATGATAATATGGAGACAGAACAAAAACCTCCCAACTCTAATAGTTTGGGGCCAAGAATGAAATGCTGTTAAGTGGATAGAATACCAACCTGACCGTTAACCTACCTTGACTTCAGCATTACTTACCTAGTCTATGGTGGCATGTCATGCTTTGATGCACCAATTTATCCATTTGTAAGGCACTGGCCCCTAAAACTAGATTCAACTTCCATCCCCCTGCTTCCTTCTTTCAAGTTCTGCTTAGAGTTCACTCTCCCCATTGAACGTGTACTGATCAAAACCACAAACCACAGTTATAAGCTCAGGGCAAGCACTAATTGCTAACTTGCTCTGTGACACTCCTACTAATAATGTGACATTCTTGTCACTTTTATTCTCACAGAAAGAATAAGACATAATTTTATTTATTATTACTTTTTTTACTTTTGTAAGTGAAGAAATAAAGCTGGGAATGTTGCGTATGAACACACAGTTGAAAATGTCAAAGTATCTTTTTTGTTTAACTCTTCAAATAGTGCATTCATGCTTACCGCATTGCAGAATTAAAAAGTATTTCTGAGAATGTTTATAGAAGTTAATCTTGATATTTATAATACAGAATCCAATCAGATAATTCCTTATGTTACTGTCTGTATATTCAGGATGTATCTATTTCTTGCTTGTGTGTGCATCTGTCCTTTGTTGACTCTAAAACTTTTAGGAAGGAGAAAGGAGATGAAGATGATAAGAAAATAATATAAGAAGGAAGGGAGGGAGGAGGGTGCTAGCTAACATCCCTGCCAGCTGGTTAAAATGTGTAGTTTAGATACCTTCCATCCCTGGCCCTACCTAAGATACTGATGTGACCCTGACTGATCAATTGGGAAAGTGTGCAGTTTGACAGCTTATTTGATTTCTAAAGTTCAGCATAGAAACATTTATTCTTGAGCCTTCTACTTTGGTAATGGCATTGCAGTTTGATCCCTTTGTGACTGGCAGGAGCAGCACTTCTCTTGGCTGTCTGGTTTTATGGTATTTTCTCAGAGTTCTACTGCAAACTCAAGAGGATCAAAAACAACCACAAGTTCTCAATGGTCTACAGTTAATCTTTTATAGCTTCAATTGGTTAGTGCAGATTTGGTTATCAACTAATTCTTCTGGTAAATATAATAATTTAAATTCCTGCATTAAATATTACTATATAACAAATCACTCCAAAATGTAATGGCAGATGAAAATATACATTTCTTATCTCACAGTTTCCTTGAAACAGAAATACAGGCATGCCTTAAGTGAGTCCTTTGTTTCGATATCTCACAGTGCTGCAATGTTAACTGCTTACCCTAGAATTCTGAGGGTTTAATCAAAGGTTCAACTGGGAGAGAAGAGATGGATGCCCTTGCCAGCTCCTCTGAATTGATAGCTGCACTTCAATTTCTGAAACCTTTTTGAAGTGAAGTCCTCACTTCCTGAGTAACCGTTGACTTAATTCTGTTCTCAGAACCTAGCGTGGGGATCTGCCACTGGGCACCCTGTTTCCTGGAAAACAGTAAAGACAGCCTGCTATCATGTCCACGATAATCTAATCATGACAGTCCCTTCCTGTCAGCTTTGCCTTATTCATTTAGATTCAAGTAATATGTAAGGGTAAGGACTGCCCAAGATCTAAACAAGTAAAGAAAGGGAGCCATGATAATAGTTATACATCCAGGCACTAGGGCACAGTTTCAGATATTTGGTAAAACACAGGTCTACATGTCACTGTGAAGGCATTCTTTAAACTGAGATTAACATCTAAATAAGTAGATTTAAAATGAAGATTACTTCCCAGGATAGGGAAGGTTCAGTCAAGTGAAGGCTGTATCTATTAGTATGTTTGCATCATAGTAATTAAACAGCTGGCAGAAACAGCTTGTGGGAGGACAGGTTTAATGTGTCTTTATTTTCAGAATGATCCATCCATCATGGTAGAGAAGGTATGGCAGAGGGAAGCACACTTGTGTGTGGCATTGGGAGCATGCAGTAGAAGCTGTTCACATCTTGAGAGACCATGAAGCAGGATACAGCTGGAATTTACAGGTGTATACCCTCCCCACAGGGGTCAGGGATCATTAAGAAAAAGTCATTTTCATTTCCTTGTATTTTAACCACTGCCCTGTGCATTACTGGAAGCTGAAAACAATGGACTGTACCCTGTAGCCTTAATGATAGTAAGGGTAGAAAGCCTTCATAGAGAGAAGGAAGGAAGCAGAAGGCAGAGCTGCCCTTAAGCTGTTCTTCCGGTGCTCTGAAATAACCTTGGTGTTACCTTCCTGCCTACTCATCTTAACCATCAGTGAAGATGTCTAGTCCAGATACCACTAAGGGCTCTGGAATGGAGCTAACTGGCCATAGGAGATTGAACTCTTGACCTTGGCCTCATTAGTGCTGAGCTCTAAGCAACTGTTAGACATGCATCATATTGTTTGGTTTTAAAACTGTGCTTGACTCTGCTATGTTACCCTCTCCTTAACATCAGGTAGCTGGGAACAATTTAATTGATTTCTCCTGTGTTTTTTATGAGCACAGAATGCCAATGAATAAGTTGTTAGAAAATCAAACTTGCATTTTTAAAAATAAAAGGGAAAAAGGAATTATGAATGTGTAATTAAGCAAAGGCATCCACAAAAATCTTTCTTATTTGTAGTGGTCTCCCTGTGGTAGGTGTCTCAGATTGAATTGTCAAACACTGCACTGCACCTGAGTGTTTGAGGCAATTTGTGGAGAGTCAAACCTCGGGTTTTCTAATGCACATCAACAATAAATCCTATTGCTTCTTCTGATCCAGCGTAGGAAAAATCAATGCTTTTAGGTAAAGAATGCTGATTACAAATTATTTTAAGCAGTTTTTTAAAACGATATCTAAGCTAAAGCGATAGCTTGACTTAAAGCCATTTAGTCAAGGATATTAAATTAAAAAGATTGCTCTGCCCTGGTGAGATGACTTACACAGAGAGAGAAATGGTCATTAACATGCAGTGTGCCAGGTGGTTAACGTGTGCAATAACATTTGATCCTCACAGCAAACCAAGAAGCAAATATTTCTAGCCACAGTGATCACAAACTTAGGGTCAGAGTAATTCAATAACATTCCCAAGGACACCCAGTTCCCGGCTGGGGAGAGGGAATAAAATTCAACTCTATTAACTTCATTGCCCAGTTCTCAAGATCTTTTTTCTGCTGTGGTCCTCTAGATACCAGATTTATTTAGCATATATATATTATATTGTTGAATCCTTTCTCTTATCATAAACCTATCCTCCTAGCTTCTCACCTTGCTTAAACATACACTTCCATTCACCCCTGTCTGAGCCTCTCTCTCTCTCTTTCTCTCTCT
>LOEQ01004160.1:91404-102550 GCA_001685075.1 Bramus lutescens | reverse complement strand
CTCTCTCTCTCTCTCTCTCTCTCTCTCTCTCTCTCTCTCTCTCTCTCCTCAACTCACGGAAAATCATGTTATTAACACTTCACAATGCCACAAGTACTTCAGGGGACTTGTTTTATGCCCATTGCATAAAATGTTTCCATGGAACTGAGTCCTGGAAGTAGAAATGATGCCAGTGATTTTCTCAAGACCCAGACGAGTCATCTTCACACCCACTCCAGAGGCAGTGGCTTATCTTCTCACAAGCTTTCCTCGAGGCTGAGGCCAGAGGCTGTAAACCACATTCCACAGGTTCGCACAGGTGTGGAGAACAGACAGGGCTTAACTTTGAATGTATACATTCAGGTAAAATTTGAAACACCAGATTTGAATGTGGAGGCACAGCCTGTAGCCGTGTTTAAAGAGTGAAAGAATGAAAATATAGCTATGAATTCCAGACAATAAACTTGGGTTGCAGTTTTCAACTGCTCCGGGTGCTCTTTCTCAGTCTCATTTGGTTGCATCTCTAGAAATGAATATATTGTGAATTCATTTTTTAGAGAAGAGCGTTGTCAGGAATTGAGAAGCACATGGATCATCTATCCTAAAACGGATCCTCAAGCAACTTCTTTCAGGAAATTAGATGTCAGAGATCTCAGCACTTGAAGGCTGCCATCATTATGTCTTTTTAATTCAAGTGGAGATAAAGCAATCCTAATAAAGGAATTATGGGCCTATAATATAACTCAAGAAAGCATCTCCCCCCCCCCATTTCAGAAGCATCTCCCCGGCCCATTTTGTTTTCAGGACGAAGTTGACCTTAATGGGCAGTGAAGGGATCAAATAAGAAGAGTTTAAATAAAAACATACTACTTGAGGAAAAAAAGCAGAAATGAGTTATATTTCACTTCTCATATCTCAACCACTGTCAACAAGCAATTCTCACTACTAGGATATATGACACTTGTTTTTATTCGTTCTCTGCAATATGTCCTATATTTTACATGTGCTAGCCATCAGCATTTAAAGTCACTTTTTCTAGCACTCATTTGCTATCTGTGGCTAGATAGTTCAGCTTTAGGGCAGGGGTTGTGAGCTACAGCTAGGTTCTCCTGCATTCCCTCGTTTCCTTCTTTGTTCTTCAAGAAATTTTTTAAAAGTAAAAACCCATGCCCCTAGATGAGGAGCTACAAACTAGCAGTTGCTTCTGAGAGAGGGTCAACTAGTGTCTCCTGCAGGGATGTACTCTGTAATTGGTTATCCAACACTGAAGGCCAGTCCTAAAAACATATAAGAGCAACTAGGGCAATGTCAGACATCATGCTGATATTTTATTCATACACATATATGCCATGAATTTGAAGGGACTTGAGACGGGTATGAGACTGATTGGAAGGAAAAGCAGGAGGGACAAACTGACATTTTAATTTTAATTCAAAGTATTTCTTAAAAAATAGCCATCCTTAACTACGGGTAATTCAAACCCATGCTCCCTCCATCTGGAGATTACAGGGTTTCCCCTGGAGTCTGAGCCAGCAGCTTCACTGATGGCTAGCTCATGTGTTATACCCTTCCTGCAACCTGAGCGAGTACATTTGGAGCTCTGCATTCCGGCTTGGGGAGGCAAGGCAGAGGATTGCTCTCCGACTGGAGGAAGAAGTGACTTAAAAAAAAAGTTCAAGCCTCTTCCCACAACCCAACAGACTAGCAGGAGAGTTCTAGAAGGAAAGTTCACATCTGCTCCACTCAGAGCTCATACTTATAAGCATGACATCAGTGGCTTTCCATTATTGTTAATATTCTATATAGTTGGAGTAACAAGCCTCCATCAGTCCGTTCACATTGCTTACAACTATTTACTGAGTGACAGTGATATGTAAAATATAAATTAAAAAGACAGTCTCTGTTCTATGTTTAGGTTCATTTTTTAAAAAACACTCAAATTTCTTATCAATTTAAATTATGAGATACAAAATGGATTGGGAAGTTGAAAATTATTTTCTTCCATTAATCAATATCAATTGCACGCCAGATAATTCAGACTTGAGCCAGTTAACCCCAACTTGGCAGAAATACAAATATTTTATATTCTCACTCCTTTTCTAAATTAAGACATTTATTACCTTCAGACATCATAAGGAGACCTTAAAACAGGTCCAGGATCAAGATTTATAGTCTAGATCTAAAATAACAAAGCAACAAAGTAGTCAGCCCTTCGGTCATAGTGTTGATGTATTTTTCAGCAAACTGATTTTAATTGCACAGTTTGTGACTTTTTGAAACCCTTTACCCCCTTTTAGGAGCATTTGTCCGAAACCCCAAGGCTGTGTGTTGATCTAAGAGTAGCTCACTAAAGAGTCAATCTTGCAATTAAAAAATGAATGAAATCTCATATTTTAAACTGAATCTCCTTTAGACCAGTACTCCATTACTCTTCCCTCTTGCCATGGCAATTAAGACACGAGTCAGATATCAGTGATGGTACTCAGTTCAAACTTCAAGTAAATGTTTCTCCCTTTAGCACATCTACTACCCTTAATTATGCAGTGGTTTCCCACTAGACCATCTGCCTCCTTTGCAACCCAGGACAGTCTAGTGATCACCTACAAAATGCCACTACATGTTTAAAATAGTGTTTCCAAAGTAGCAAAATGTTTAGTAAATACTGAATACAATAATGTTCAGTGTGCTAATAAGAACTTGGTTCCAGCGACTTTGGTGGCACCCATCCTTTCTGGAAAGATTTCAAACACAGCCAGAGCCTCTGCTCAATTTACATCAGAAAGCTTCTTGTTGCAGTGCTAGAAAACTGGCCCCGGAAGAGTACATTTATTTGGATAGTATCTATTTAAAACACTCCAAAACATTTCCTCCCTTGAATTATTCAAAAAAAAAAGAGAGCTCAATGAGAAAGAATCCCATTATTTAGAGGTTCAGAGACAAAACTAAGAAATCTTGAAACTACTTATTAGGTAAGTAAGAGATGAAATCAGTTAAAAAATTTAATTCTATCATTTTAAAATTGTCTTTATTTTATTTATTTTATTTATGAAGTTATTTTCATTAGTAGTGTAATAATTATCAATAGGAATATGATAAGGACTGGTTATCACTGGAAAATATAATGGTGGGATAGGTGGCTTGACTTGTCAGCTTCATATACATGGATATGTAAGCATGTGTGTATATGTTTGCATGCATGCAATATTCATATGTGTGCATGTTTCTGTCTATATAAGCATACATGTGTGTGAGTGGGTATGAATCGGAGGTCAGATATCAACCTCAGATGTTTCTCAGACCCTGTCCATTTTACTTTTTAAATATGTGCGTGCATGTGTGTAAGATGTGGATGAGAGATTCCTGTATCACTACCTGCCTATTTTTTGAGGCATGGTCTTTTGCTGAACTGCTCCAAACTTTAAAAACTGGCTAGTCCCTGGGATCTGCCTGTTTTTGCCTCCCCAGTAGCAGGGTTACTGGTGTGAGCTACCAAGCTCAGCCCTTACATGAGTACTGAGGATTCAAGCTGAGGAGGGCCTTACATAACAAGTACTTTACCCCATTGACTGAGCCATCACCCACACTGTTGTCTGCCTTTTATTGTGACAAGATTCTCTCTCTGACCCACCAAAAAGACTACACTGGTTGATCAACAAGCTCCAGGAACCAAACATCTCTGCCTTCCTAGCACTAGGTTGTAAATTTGAATCACCACCATGCAGCTCTTTTTATATGGGTTTTGAACACTAAACTCGGATCTTCACCAACTAAGCTCCCTTTAGCCCCATAAATATATAAATATATTTCTATAAAAATGTTTACATATACACATTCACACACACACACACACACACACACACACATATATATATATATATATATTCATTGAGAACATCCAACATGTGTACAATATATTTTGATCATATCCATCCCTCATTCCCCACCCATCTCTTCTTGGATCCACTCCACGTTTCCCTCCCGACTTCATCAGGCTGCCCCTGTGCATGTGCATGTAGAGCCATCCACTGGATCATAGGAAGCCTACCGGGGGGGCCCCAGCCCTGAATAAAACCAGCTTTCTCTCCCACAGCACTATTAATTGACAGATAATAGGTGCTCTGCTAGAAATGGGACCCTATGAACCTCTCGCCAATCCTAAACCTATTTTAATTAAATACGAAAATACACATGAAGAGGACTCTGCCAATTTAAACTGGTTTTATTACTCTCTTTTGATTTTGAAAGATCAGTAATGCTTCAAAGAATTCAAGTAGACAGGTAAGCTATGAACTTATTGGTATGCATAATTATCCAACTGTCACATTTAAAGAAATATCGTGAAGCTCTTTAGTCTACTGAAATATTTTCTTTTTAATTATGGGATGAAATCTTTCAAACGCTTTGCGTGTCAACAGATGGCCTCCATGTAAATAGCCTATCTCAGATTAATGTGTAACATTTATTATTGCCTCTTATCATTCATGTTTGTCAACAACAACACCTTAGTTATATTGAGAGGAAGGTTTTCAATGCATTAAATAATTTTATACTAATTCTACTTCTTAGAAACTAGCTATAGAATTTGTTCACTAAAATGTGTTCCTAGTTCATCTATACAGGGAAACAGAAACTTATACCAGCTATAAAAGTAACAGTTTTTAATGTCAACAAGATGGTAGGTGTGAAAATAGGTGTGGAACTCAGTCCTGTTTGTGGTAACTCTTTCTTTAGATCCAAAGTTGTTCAGGTTTGACAAAAACTAAGCTTAGCATTCTGTTAATGGGTATAAGTCACTAATCATTTCTTAAAATTTCTAAACATTCCCAAAGTTACAGTATGAACAAAACAATGATTATATGTACGCATGCCACCTAAATCAGTGTCTCACTGAAAAGGAGAAACTGCATCGACTCCAACATTATTGTGTTTTATTGAGGAAACTGAAATTATAAAAGCAGGAGATACACTGAAAATTTGTTTTCAGAATGCATTGTTAAATTTTTTGTTAGTTTAAACCATAATTGAATTAAAATAAGTTTATTAACACAAAATTATTTATAATACAGTGCAGTTGACTAAAATATTCATCATTTTTAAGCAGATGCCTGTTTGTTTTAGAATTCACAGTTCTCTGCATCTCTAATATTTTGGTCATAATTCACAAAAATGATTGGCATTTCCATTCTAATAACACATTTTGTAGAGAAACAGTATGTACAAATTCAGAAACAGTTTAATAAAGTAGTAGGTTATCGGATTGAGAAGTGGACATTGGTATGCTGGAATTGGCACTTGAGGTAACCAGTAGTTAAACAGTAGATATTACAGGCTTGTTACTAACTCTTGATCAGTTGGAATTAACTATGACTGAACCATTAAAGCCATGGAAATCACAAAGCACCAGCCCAGGCATCTCTTTGATGTACTTGGTCCTGATTTACCAGAAACTACCGGTTCTGACAATACACATCATAAAGCTATCTCAGCACTTACTGACTTTAGTGAATCATTTTGCCTTCCAGTCCTGCAATTAACTCGAGAGAGCATTGTGATCCAGTTGCTTGGAGGATTGTATTCACTTATGTAGTTACCTAGTATATACTACACCTATTCATGTTAAGCCAGCAATCTCAAAACTATAAAGACAAAGAGAAAATCAGAAATGAAAAGTAAATGAAGAGTTCTCTGAGAGTCGATATTTGCTGCCTTAAAGCTGTCATTGACCCGTGAGTTTGAATAGATGATGGAAAAGATACCCATTCATGTAGAGGCTTTACTTACCAGGAAGAGCCTGCCATGTACTTGTCCCCTCTCCTCACTGCTGCTACGGGCACATTCTTCTTTAGCTTGCTCTGGGACGGGCTCATATACGCTCTCCATAGAACCTTCCTGCAGTACAGAGAGTTTAAAATATGGGATAAAAATTCTTTTTCTGGAAACAGTACCTAATTTTCCTACCCAGATTCTTATAGAGAACCATCTATATTATGCTATGCACAAAGATGCAGAGTGTACAGTATCCTAACTTCCAGCAGTCAACAGAACAGAGAAGACAGTTTAAACTCTTATGACCTTAAACTCAAAGGGATTGTGAAACATTTTGAGGTAATCACAGAATAAGGCAGTTCTTTCAAAAGCACGGGGAAAACCTCGGGTTCAAAACTAAGCTAAAGTTCTCAGACTCAACAATAAACTTCAGCTCACCGACTTTGGTAATTTCACTTATTTGGCTACCATCAGTGGATATAGAGTAACCATGATCTGCCATATTCAGCTTTTTCAACTTGAGATCATTAGTTTCCTTTGTCTCATGGAGGAAATGCAGGGATGAAAGCCATAGATAGCAGTGTATGGCAAAGCACTTATGAGACTAATGGAGGAATCAATAGCCATATGGAGAGCTGTGATGCTAAATCCTAAGAAACTTGAAAATGCATTAATTTAGATTTCAAGCCATTGGGAACTCTGCTAAGGAAGCAAATGTGGTGGAATTGACTTAGGTCCCTGCCCTGCTCATTTTTTTTAAAAGAAAGAACTAATTTAGTTCTAACATCATTTATAATCAATCTTAATGGAAAGGGGCATAAACTTAATTCTAGGTATACTAACTGATGATTTTTTTAATATGATGAATGTCTGTCATATAAAAAACTTACAACTTGAAATTACTTTATAGCATTACACTTGAAATAATTTCTTCTTTAAAATATATTTTCCTAGTCATGGTGGTATACTCCTTCAATCCCAATATTTGGGAGGCAGACTCGAGTGTATCTACCAAGTTTGAGGACACTCATGGCTACATAGTGGAACCAGTCTCAAAGAAGTATCTTATTAGCATATAGGTGAAGTAAAGGTTGAATAAATAATGTGTCTTTAGAACTTGATCAAGCTTCCACCCAGAACTAGAACACATTGATCAGATAGACACTAAGCCTTATGCAGAAATATGCAAGTGTGTCCTCACATAGAATAATCCAAGAATATAGTAACACTCATCACCATGAATGGATATGGAAGAAAAGTTTGTCAATAGCTACAGGAGGCCTTGGTTCTAGGTAGTTGTGGACTAGAACATAAAATAACTAACCTAGTGCCACCAAAATGGAACATGTGACAAGCTAAAAATGAATCACTGCCTGGGTGGGTCACACACCATATAACTATGTAAGAACCCTATTTCTAAATTGGAATCTCAGAGACACCCAAGATTTGTGCCTCATAGGTAGGCAGATAAAGGTGAAGATGCCAGGAAGAAAGGAATAAGTTGGGGCCTGATATACAAAATTAGAAAAACACAGAAAGAGATCAAATTTTATGAGAGGGAGCTAACTGAATTGACAATCTGAAAACCAAACCTCTTCATCCCAGATGATATTAAAATCATAAAACAGATGGAGACATGATTTAAGGAAGAATATTTATGATCTTCACAGAGCTAAGTGAAAATGGAATATCTGATTTACAAACAAAAGCTTTATGATGAATCCAAAGCCTATAGAAGTGATAAGAGGAGCCATGAAATAGTAACATAGGGAGCCATGCCAGCCGGAGAAGCAGCTAGCATGGGGGCAAAAGTAGGCAATCTTCAGATCACCATTCTCCTTCTACCCTTCAAACCCAATCTCAGTCTCATTCCCAGCTCTGTAGCATACGAATAGCTGTGGCCTTTTGTTCCCCACTGTGCCCATTCCCAGGTGACTAAGCAGGGACCAGTGACACACCTCGATTTCCTCCATCCTGTGGATCCTTTCAGCATTCCCTTTTCTAGCACATCTGCATCCCTAAATATCAGCTCCCAATACCAAGAAATGTGTTCTAACCAAGACCCCCAATGACCACAGCTGGTAAGATCTCAGAAGCATGTCTCCCAAGGAAACCCATAACCCCCACACTCTCTTAACAACCAGAGAGGGCAACAGAAACCAAGGAAATATCTATCACCCATCCAACAAACACATGACAAGATATCAGCACCTAGATTTACAACCATCCCAAACCCAAAGGCCTAGACACCAGTGCAAAAATATAATTACATCCATGCCAATATGTCTCCACAATGCCCAGCAACCTACTACAGTAGACTCTAAGCAATGCAATAGAGGTGATGCACAATACAAAGACTTCAAAATAGCTTTTATGAATATGATAAAGGTCCTTAATGAGAAAGTGAATAAATCAATTAAAGTAAGCCATGAAAACACAAACAGTGAAATAAAAAAAGATTATGACTTGCAAAGTGGAAATGAAATCAATAAAGAGACTCAAAACTCAAGGAAACAATGTGGGAATGAAAAATTTAGGAGCTTGAGCAGGAACCATGGAGGCCAACCTCACCAACAGAACACAAGAGATAGAAGAGAGAATCTCAGGTATTGAATTAATGTAGAAAAAATGGATAACTCAGTCAAAGAAAATAATGATAAATATAAAAATAATACAAAACAAAACATCCACAAAATCTGGGACACTATAAAAAGAACAAATCTACAAATAATAGAAAAGGAGAAAGGAGAAGAAACCCAAAGGTACAAAAGTTTTCACAAATTCATAGAAGAAAATTTCCCCAATCTAAAGAAGGAGGTGCCTCAAGAAGCATGTAGAACATCAAACAGTCTGGACCAGAAAATAATTCTGTATATCACATAATAAGAAAACAGTAATCACACAGGACAGAGGAAGAACTGTAAAAGTTGCAAGTGAAAAAGGTCAAATAATATATAATGGCAGATTTATTAGACTAATACATGGCTTTTCAATAAAGACTCTAAAGCTAGAAGGACCTGGACATGTATGTCCTCCATTCTCTAAGAGACCACGGATGCCAGCCTAGCCTACTATATCTAGAAAAGCATTCAATTGCAATAAATGAAGAAAGAAAGATGTTCTATGATTAAAAAAGTTAGAGTGTCTACCTACAAATCCATTCATACAGAAGGTTCTAGAAGAAAACTTCAACATGAAGAGGCCAACTAAACCCAAGAAAACACAAGGAATAAATAATATCAGATAAGCAAAACAAAAGGGGGAAATTTACATCACACCAACAAAGTAACAGAAATCAGCAAACACTGCTGAGTGATAAATCTCAATATCAATGGCCTCAATTTCCCCAATAAAAATCAAGACTAACAGCATAGAATGAAAACAAGATATTTCCTTCTTCTGGACCCAAGAAATACAGTTTAACATCAAAGACAGACATCACCTCAGGGCAAAGGGGAGGAAATAGGTATTCCCAGTAAGCAGGCAAAAATCAAGGCCGAATAGACATCATTAATATCAAACAAAATGAAGCTAAAACCATAACTAATCAGAATATATAGGAAAATAACAAAGGAAAAAATCCACCTAGAGGATATTGCAATTCTTAAAATCTATGTATCACACACAAGGGCACACAAGTACATTAAAGAAACACTACCAGAACATAAATCACATCTCAACCATCACTAAGTGAGAGTGGGTAACTGCAGTACTCCATCCATTCTCAACAATGCACAGGTCACTCAGACAAATGCTAAACAGACAAATTCTAGAGGTACCTGATGTTATAAACCATATGGACCCACTAGATATTTACAGAGCCCATGTGTAAAAGATATATCTTTTTCTCAGCACCTCATGGACCTTTCTCCAAAACTGAAGACATAATTGGTCACAATAAGAGTCTCAACAGATACAAGAAGGTTGAAATAATACCCTGGATTAAAGTTCAAAATCAACATCAACATCAACAGAAACAATAGAAGCCTTAAAACTCACGTAGACCTTACAGCACTGAACAGTTCAGTGCTGAGTCAAAAATGAGTCATGGAAGAAATTAGGAAAGGAATTTAAAACTTCTTGGAAATAAAAAGAATGAAAACACTTATGTGATATAATAAGGTGGTTCTAAGGGGCAAGTTCATAGTAACAAGTAAAAAGTTTTTTTTTAAAAAAAGTGATTTCATATCAGTAACTTAAAGGCATATCTGAAATCTCTAGAACAAAAAGAAGAAATCACACCCAAAAGTAGTAGAAAGCAAGAAATAATCAAACTTAGGGCTGAAAAAAATAAAATAGAAACAACCAAATCAAAATAAAAATAAATAAAATCAATGAAACAAAAGTTTCAGAGTGAGCAGAACTGGTACATCCACCATTTTGAAATTGGAGAGAGGTGGAGCCACCATCCAGAGCAGCTGCAACCAAGCTGCTTATCATTTCAAAAGCTCTTCAAGACAGTAGAGAATTAAAGACAATGCAGTAAGGGCAGATTCAGACATAAAAGACCTCTAAATGGGTTATAGTGTTAGATAAACTTATGCAGGCTTGGGAGAAAGAAAAAAGAGTATAGAAAGTCATAAAAAAAGTTAATGCTTTAAAAAGGGTAAAGTCTTTAAAGAGACAGAAAAAAGTAATAGAGTAAAAATAAGACATGTAAAAAATGGAAAATTCATAGAGAGTCTGGATTATGTACATTGTGTTTTCTTTGAATTTTTTGGCTTTGAAGGAGCTAAGTACAAAAAAACATTTCATTGAGTGGGCTGCTAAGCTAAACCAATATATCTTATAAAGGTATCTTGACTTCAGAATTTGGGTCTAAGGATATGATGCTTTGGAAAAGAGGTTCTTCTTTTGTTTTCACCAAAGAGGAGACCCTGTGGATTGCTTCTAGACCAATTTGGTATGATAGATCATGCCCTCCTGAAGGTTGCTGTAAACACATCAGAAAATTACTTTGGTCAATGGCTGACAGAGAAGAACCTAGCAAACAGGATATACCATGAAAAATCTGATTAACCATGCCCCCATATAGCAGGAAGCAGTTTGGAGAGAAAAAAACTGTGCATATATTCCTAAATATTGTTTATAAATATTCTTTTCATTTAAAGGGGGATATGATATAGATATGAATAATATACATTGAATAAATTTTGCTTTGTTGATATAAATTTAAGGACAATTTTGTTATAAACATGTATTTCTGATCTTAATTAAGGTATTGTGACTGTGTAATTCATTTAAAAATGTAATGTTTAATTAGGAAATATAGCTTGTTAATGGATAACCATAAATAATAGTCAATCTTGTAGTCATGTTTGTTAGATTTTCTAGATATATAGAGATGTATTTCAGTTACATAGGCATTCTTCATATCTTTCAAAGACTACAGAATATGGCA
>LOEQ01004160.1:32598-52126 GCA_001685075.1 Bramus lutescens | reverse complement strand
CTATCTATCTATCTATCTATCTATCTATCTATCTATCTATCTATCTAACTACCTGTCTATCTCTATCTTTCTCTCTCTCTGTGGTATGCACTGCATGTACAACTTGAGAAAAAAGATCAGATTAGAGACTAACTTTTTCAGCGTTTGCACACAGTACCTGATTCTTCATCAATATGTGCTTTATATAGTTCTAGAAATGACTGCATCATGAAAGAAGAGTCTATAGGCTAGTGATATCTCTTCAAAATTAAATCCTGAGACAAAAATTATGTTGCATGTATTTGATATTGCAAGTGTTACAGACTGAATATTCTCCCAACAACATATGTAGTTTGAATCTGTTTCCCACTATCTGGGAATTGGAGGTGGGGACCATGCACAGTATAACTTTTGCTCTTTTCATTACGACAAATGCAGTATAAAAAGAAGGATTTGTGTGGTTCTCAGTTTGAGATTACAGCCCATCATACTGAGGAAGGCATGGTACAGGAGAGTGGGACAGGCAGTCATGTTGCCTCCAGAGTCGGGAAGCTAAGAAGACAATAAAAGTCGGTCGTTAGCAATTTTCTTCCTTTCTAGTCACACTGGTCCCTAGCATTCACAATGATGCCACTCATATTCAGAGAAGGTTTCCTTCCTTCCCTCTGCTAAGCCTTTCCAAAGATTTCCTCACAGATGTAAGGGTGCGCACACACACACACACACAGACACACGTGTGTTCCCATGTTGTATCTACACTTTTTCAAGCTGGTAATCAAGAATAATCATCATGGGAGGTGAGGGTAAAGCCTTCCTGATGGGATTAATGAATGTATAAATGGAAGCCCAAAGATATGCTGGCCCAGTTTTCCCTATGTGAGAAGATAAGGAAAAAGCAGCTATCTACGTATGGAAGGGGACACTCATCTTAACATGACTATGGATCTTGATATTAAATATCCAGTCTCCAGAACCATTAAAAATATTTTGAGCTGCTTAGTCTGTGAGAATTTATTGCAAGTAGCCTAGCCAAGACAGCAGGAAACTCACATGGCAGCTGAAAGTAAATCCCAGGTCTACTAATAAACCAGTTTAAAAAGGTGATAAATCAGGTAAAGCATTTCTGTTATCTACAGCAAAAAGTTGTGATTTTCATACATATGTGATATACGCTATTTGTATAGCTTATCCTACACAAGTGGTAAGAGGACAAGTTACAAAGGAAAAAGACCACTGGTGAAAGCTTTCTTATTACAATAGTTCCCAGTGTGGGTCAGTACTGTAGAAGCTCCTGTGAAATTCAAAATTACCCTAGTCAATTGATATGCTCAAGCCCACTGGTTCTTAGGAGGGAGTTGCCTCTGTAGCAAATCACTGCTGTAGCCCTGCTAAAAGATGTGAGTGGTGCTCTTTAGGAACTTCTGCTGAGAGGGGGGCTCAGGAGGAATGGGGAGGCGGCATCTATTGCCATCTTTCATCCTGACAAAGGTTTAAGATTGTAAATAATCAGGACAAAGTGCAGCGTTCATCACTCAGCAAGTATTAAGTGTGCTAGTATCTCAGAAAGGGAAGTACAAGGTGGAAAGTTGGTCTTTACCTGTCCTATATTATTTCTCAGTAGTTCCTAGTATGACAAAATCTCTACCTCCAGAAATATATAGTGTAAGTTAATTGAACAAGTTACAAGCAAAATGACATTCCCTGACAATATATGGTAATTCAATACATAGTTTTTAATTTTCATTTGTAGGCCACAAAAATTTATATTTATATAATTTATACAAAACAATGTTTTTAAAATAACATATTGTATGATAACTTACAGTGGTTTGAGTATTCTGAAAAGACCATCAGAGAATGTTCTGTGCAAGCATGTCTAAGTTTGTGAGAATTTTGCATTAAGGAAGCCCCACAACATGTTTCCCTGTCTGTTTAGACAAGACTTTCCTTGAATCCATAGAGATCCTCTTGCCTGTCTTCTGCATACTGAGATTAAAGGCATGACTTTAAACCACACTTCTCTGAATACAGAAAATTTTAAAGCAGGTCAGAAGACTAGAAAGCACTAGAGCAGAACCTATGTTTAACATAATGATTTATACAATTTTATTAGAATAACTTTAAATTAGTTGACACAGTGAGGCCTTGAATGAATCTTTGTTTTACAATCATAACTTCAGGAAATATGGATAGCCTGAAGCAAATGGTTAAACACTATTTGCTGGGTCTCTATATTGCCTAGCTCAGGGTAGAGGCAGGGGAATCTGATGGCTTCAGCTGTCGTTGAATGGACTGCACACTCAATGGAAGAAAGAAGTTATTGGATGTCTAAAAGGTGAAGAAGTGCAGTGTGTCAGTGAATTCAAACACATTAACACTGCCATGTGGAGGAAAGATGTGTTTTTGGAACCTCCTATCCATACTTATTTCAGCACAAGGAGCAGATTATCAGTAAGATGTCAGCTGTTACAGTGTGGGATTTAAGACAGCCCATTGCTCAGGATAGACTGGATGGGGCTAATGTGTGATAGTCACAGAGTTATATGGAGCAATGAAAAAGTAAGAAAAAAAGATAAACTAAATGAAGAGAAGCCAGATACATCTACTAAACATGATCAAGTCTCTTGCAAAATTTTCATTAAGAATGCATTTTGAACTTTGATGAAAATTATTTTCCTCTTATTTGAACTGTTGCAATGCTATTTTTCTTAGAATATTTGTAAAACAGCTGGGCAGTGGTGGTGCAAGCCTTTAATCCCAGCACTCAGGGAGGCAAAGGCAGGTTGATCTCTGTGAGTTTGAGGCCAACCTGCCATACAAAGTGAATTTCAGGATAGCCAAAGCATCACAAAGATACCCTGTCTGGGAAAACAAAACAAAAAAACAAGAGAACAACAACAGAAAAATGTAAAACAAAATTTAATTGTATTTTTCTGTCATTTTCCATTCTTTTCTCTCTTGTTTTCTTTGTAACTTACTCCTGGGAATTTTTTGCATTTCATCTCTTCCTTTCCAATCACCTGTAATGGATGTAATCTGCCCCGACAGGATGTTCATCCTAAGTTCCTGAAGTGGCCTATGGCATGTTCTCTGGATTTTCCGCCTCTCTCATTTACTTGCTTGCAATTGATAATGCTCCTGAAGCATGGCTGTCATTCATTTTCACTTTCAGATGATAGTAATTTCATATTTCCTACTACATAAGTGTCACATGCATTTGTCTCAATATAATGACAACTTACACCTACAACCAGGTATCTCCCTCTCGCTTTCCCCTCTTGCCTCACACTTGCATACCATATTAACTTATGTATAAGATCAGGCTAAACATATAGCCATATTATTATGGGTCTCAGCATGATTTCTTGTTTTTCTTTGTGTGTGTGTGTGTGTGTGCATGTAATACATGAATGCTCATCTTTGTGTGTGCGCGCACACAACTGTGAGTGCATGTGTACTTGTGTGGAGGACAGAAGTAAAGATTAGGTGTCGTTCCGTATTGCTCTCCTCTTTATTGTTTTTGACCTAGTGTATCTCACTGAACTTGCAGCTCACTGAACACCAAGACTGGCTAACCAGTCAACTCCAAGAATCTAGATGTCTCAGCCTCCCACCTCCATTGCTAAGACTATAGTTGCCCATGACTATGCTCAGAGTAGTGCTGGTGACCCACACTGAAGTTCCTCCATTGCTAAGACTATAGATGCCCATGACTATGCTCAGAGCAGCGCTGGTGACCCACACTGAAGTTCCTCCATTGCTAAGACTAGAGATGCCCATGACTCTGCTCAGAGTAGCGGACCACTGGGTGTGACTTCAAGGAGGTAACGATTCTGATCTCTACGGGTAGACTATGCTCAGGGTCGCACTGGTGACCCACACTGAAGTTCCTCCATTGCTAAGACTATAGATGCCCATGACTATGCTCAGAGCAGCGCTGTGAACCCACACTGAAGTTCCTATTCTGGCAGAGTAGGCACTATCCCTGCTTAGTCATCTTCACAGTCCTTCACTAAGATTCCTGAACTCCAAATTCTTTGAAAATGTAATGAATGAATGTTTCATATTCACAGTCACCAAATGCTTGCCACTGTCCCCCAGACTGAGATCAGAATGACTACTCTGGCCAAGTGAAAATGGTTGCCTCAAGTGCTACGTTGGGAAGGATTATGTGGCAAGCTCGAGAGGAGAGAAAATGATTGATCATTGCTGTCACTTGTCACAGACAATGGATAGGAGACAACTGCAATGTCTGTTCTTGGAACTTTTTATCTCTTCTTACATTTGCAATTCATCTGGGCTAAATTAAGTTCTCTGGGAAAATACAAAGAGACTCCAGTAAAAGTCTCTTGGAATCTCTTTTTCATTTAGCAATAGGACCCTTTGCCTGCTGATGCTAGAAACTGTTAGTGGAAGCAGAAACCATCTCATTAACACTGCTTGCAATTTGTTCAAAAAAAAAAAGAAAAAGAAAAAGAACTCTTACCCCAATGACCAGGAGGTAAACTTGTAAATTATTCTGCTTTTTCTTTTTTATATTGGGACAACTTCTTCTATAAACCAACTGAGTAAATATCTTGCATTTCTATCAGAACAACAAATCGTTCACCTGGCATAAAACTCCTTTATCAAGGTTCAGTTTACTTTTCAAGAGTTTTTTTTTAACCTTAATTATTTAATAGATATCTATGTTACTACCAATTTCAATCTGACCTATAGCTACTAGAGTAGTTAGGTCAGAATACTTAAGTTAACTGTTCAAATGGCTGAGATTATCTTTGTTTTTTTTTTCGTTTTTGTTTTTGTATTACTTTATAAATAATACCATTCAAAATTTCCACTTCTTCCCCTCCTCCCACTTCCCTCCCGCTTCCTCACTCACAATCCCCTCCCCCTCCAGTCCTAAGAGAGGGCAGGGTACCCTGCCCTGTGGGAAGTCCAAGGCCCTCTCCCCTATATCCAGGCTTAGGAAGGTGTGCATCTAAATAGACTAGAATCCTAAAAAGCCAGTACATGCAGTAGAGACAAATCCCAATGCCATTTTCATTGGCTTCTCAGTCTGCCCCAATTGTCAGCCACATTCAGATGGCCCAGTTTGATCCACATGCTCTTTCAGTCCCAGTCCAGGTGGATTTGGTGAGCTCCCATTAGATCAGGCACACTGTCTCAGTGGGTGGACCAACCCCTCGTGGTCCTGACTTTCTTGCTCATATTCTCCCTCCTTCCGTTCTTCAACTGGACCTTGGGAGCTCAGTCNTAGTCATCAGTCTGACTATGGGACAAGGCTAGTTCAGGCACCCTCTCCTCCACTGCCCAGGGTCCTAGCTGGGGACATCCCTGTGGACTCCTGGGAACCCCTCTAAGAGCCAAGCCTCTTATCAACTCCAAAATGGCTCTCTTAATTAAGATACCTTCTTCCCTGCTCCCATATCCATCCTTCCTCCATCTCAACCGTCCCATTTCCCCAAGCTCTCCCCAACCCTCCCCTTCTCGCTCTTTTCTTCCTCCCTCCCCACCTCCACCCCCATGCTCCCAACTTTTGCCTGGCGATCTTGTCGCCTTCCAATTTCCAGGAGGATCTATATATGTTTTTCTTTGGGTTAACCTTATTACTTAGCTTCTCTAGGATCGTGAACTATAGGCTCAATGTCCTTTGTTTATGGCTAGGATCCACTAATGAGTGAGTACATATTCAACTTTTTGGGTCTGGGTTATCTCACTCAGGAGAGTGTTTTCTATTTCCATCCATTTTTTTCAAGGCCTTACCTCCCTAAACTCAGAAACACAAAGTAATCACATAATAAACAGGTCTATACATTCTCTGCCTTCAACTGCATGCCTTTTGATAGATCTAAGGCGGAGACACCAAGCTCCCTCCTCACATTTGCTTCCATGAGACACTACAAAGACCCAATAAGATAATGGCCTTCCTTAGTCAAGTAGATAGAGATATCTTTCTTTCGCAGTACAGCTCATGATTTTCTTTGACTATCTGATACATTAGATTCATAGGATAAGACATTTGAACAAACTAATAAAACTCAGAGATCTGCAAAACAGTAAGTCATGTCATCCTGGTTCTTAAGCAGTTCGCAACAGATATCTGAGAAGTGATTGACCAATACCTTGTGCATTTTCAAACAACATGACACTGTAACCTTTCTGTGATCCATGGAAGAATAGATCATTAGGCTCGCTGCTGTCTGAGGGTCAAGCACACATGCTAATTGTTTATACAATAGAGTTGTGAAAATGCTTCCACATAGTGACAAGCACAACAGCTGTAGGGGACCTTGTTTAAAACACTGAAAATGGCCCATATGGCTCAGGCTCTGTGGCAGGGCTCCAAAAGTAGTGCTTCAAGTGATCTGCAGAGGACTGATTTTAAGGCGGGAAGACATTAGACCACACTCTTAAAGCCCACAAGACTATCTAATCTGCTTCCATCACTGGTTGATCTCCTCGTTGTCATTTAACATATAATTCAACTTCCTTTTGACTGTTTTCTTATTCATTTGAATATGCTTTATTTTGAAATGTATTTAAAAGAGAAAAGAGTGGGGTGAGAGAAAGAAACAGAGAATACAGAAGGAGAATAACGCCTTGTTTTGTTTCCATATTTTATGAATATTATCTATTTTCTTAACTTACCTTAATTTTTTGTTTTATTTTTGAAAATTGGTTTTAACTAGGCGGAGAAGGCACTTCCTTTAAACCATAACAATATTAATTTATTGATAATGCATAGAACATAAATTATTATCACTATATAGTACACATAACAATCGTTGAAGAAAGTGTAGTAGACTTGACAAATATTAATTCAGTTTTATGAGAGATTTTCTACTATCTGCTCGTTATATGGATGTATTCAGAAATAGCTTTCCCTTTCCTGTAAGAAATCTTTGGGTTTTCTTAAGAAATGATGATGAATAAATATTTCTTCCCCAGTCAAGGCATACAGTGAGCTCGAAAAAGAATGTGGAGCAGAGATGAAATGGGAAGGCATTTCAGACTACTGAACAACAAGCTTTCCTTTTTGACAGCTTGCCTCGGGCCATCGCTGTGAGGCCTGTTCTAATCCAGCTCTTAAAAGTTGTTCTTCTTCTGGACAAATGATAAGGAATAGTGAAATAACTCTAGGAATATTGTGATCAACAGACCCATGCACACCCTAGCAAAAGCCTGTACTTTGTGCTGTTAAAAAAAGAAAATATTTACACATCAAAGGTAGTACTTTTCTTGCAAAGCAGCACATATCCCCAAATTCTTTTTTTCACACCTTTGGATGAGAGTCATATTGTCAAGTTTATTGGACAGCAGCTTTCCCAGGAGCACGATGCATTTTACTCATTCAGGGGGAACTGTACCAATCAAACTTGCAATATGTATTTTTTGCATTATAGCTGGATTTGGTGATTGGTATTAAAAATATATACTTTCTAGCTTTTATAATGCATAAGCTAGATAAATTGTTAATGCTTTAGAACTCCCTAGGCCACATGAATGATAGAGATTTCTGTGCCATCCTGGATGAAGTTGAGGATCCAGGAAAGCAGTTTTAATCCTCTTTCTTCTACTCTGCCTGTCAAACAAGTGCAGGTGCTGACTACAGAGCAGACACAGAAACAAGGGCTTAGTTCTCAAAGCCAAGGAATAGGATTTGGTCACATATTTTTAATCTATTTAAAATATGAAGTAACTAAATAAACTGACCCAGGCAAGGCATTTGTTGTCCTTAGGCAAAGAATAAAAAAAAATTTATGGCCTGAACTGAGGTCAGGTGGGATTTCCATTTGTTACCTTGTTGCTGTCCAAAATGGCAACATTTAGTAAAATTTTAATCTTTCATTAAAAATAAACCACCACTTCTTATGTAAGAATGGACAATGATAAATATAACCTGAATGAATCTTTTAATTGTCCCCTAAGCATTCTCAGCCATATCTAATGTCTTTACTTCAGCCTTGTATCCTAGGTTATGCTCATCCATATTCACTTTTCTTCTAATAACAATCAGGATGTGTCTATTGGGGTGAGAAATGTGAGCAATTATTCAGATTGTCTAGAAGCAATCAAAACAAGCGCAACTGTGATCATCACAGTGCATAAAGATACTTCGGAGATGAGAACTCTCTGGATCATTTCTGGTTCTTGCTTTGCCTCTGCAGATGCTTTCACTTCGTTTAAAATTTTCATGGGTGGTGGATTTCCAAGTTTGGATGTGGGTTTTCCAAACATCATCATCAATGTGTTTTTCTTTCCAAAAATAATAAGGTGATTTGTGCTGGTAGAGCCCTGCTTTCTGAGAAGAAAAGGACTCCATGGGAACACAACAAGAATACCTTCCATAGGTTGTTGGAGAGATTACTCAGCTGGTCATAGTGCTTGCAACATGGGCTGATGGCCTGAGTTTGATCTATTGAATCCCTGTCAAGGTGGAAGGAAAGAAGAGACTCCGCACTTGCCATCTCTTCTGCATTTGTCCTCTAACACATTTTGTCCCACACCGTCCTGGCTAGTCTTCTGTCAACTTGACACCAGCTAGAGTCATCTGCAGGGAACCTCAACTAAGAAAATGCCTTCCTAAGATTTATAAAATTCAGGGCATTTTCTTACTTTGTGATTGAAGAGAAGGCCAAACCCATGATGGGTGCTGCCATCCCTAAGCTGGTGATCCTGAACTGAGCAAGTCATGATGAGCAAGGTAGTAAGTAACACCCTTCCATGGACTCTGCACCAACTCCATCCAGGTTCCTGCCTTTTTTGAGTTCCTGTCCTGACTTTTCAGTGATGGACTGTCAACTGGAAGTCAAACTGAAATAAACCCTTTCCTCCCCAAGTTGATTTGGTCATGGTGTTTCATCTTAATAATAATAGCCCTGACTAGGACAGGCACATGTACACACACACGTACAATACCCGCAATAATATTCTAGAAGCAAAAGACTATCACACAGAGGGATTCAGTTTGGCTTTTTGTTTTGTTTTGTTTTATTGAGCTATGCATTTTTCTCTGCTTCCCTCCCTGTCTCTCCACTCCCCTTTAGCCCTCCCCCAAGGTCCACATGCTCCCAATTTACTCAGGAGATCTTGTTTTTTTTTTGTTTTTTACTTCCCATGTAGATTAGATCTATGTATGTCAGAGAACTTAGACAACAATGAGGATACCAAGACAGTTTGGCTTTTTAATACAGATAAATGCCCCTAATTGTGTAATGGAAGAATAAAGACAGAAAGTTCCACTTCGCTGTCCCACCCTAAATCTGCTCTATATCACGCTCCTACAGAAGTGAGGAGGAGTGACAATGGTCTCTTTATTGTTCTGGTCACTTTACTGCTAATTTCCTAGTTCCTTGTTTTATAGAAGGATCTGCAGGTCAACATCACCTAAAATGTACTGGAAATATGTTAGGTTCTTTCATAAACCAGATGGATGAGTCTGAACTGTATTTCAATAGGGTTTCCAGAAATTTGCAAGGGTAACACCCCAGAGGACTTCAGAGTAGGAGCTGACAAGGAAGGCCTCTTGCTGGGCATTATCTGGTTTAACTATACTCTGCCAGGAGGCGAAGCACACAAATTTGTATTCACAGTGAGGTGACAGTACACTGTTCCTCAGTTTGCTGTGCTTCAAGAACTCAGGAATATCCATGCCATGTTGACTGAGGCAACTCCTCATCCAAAGTGTGTTGTTGTGCAATAATCAAAATGTGGGACACATTTCTGGCTCTTAATTGTGTGCTCATATGTGTACATGTGTGTATAGGCCAAAGATAAAATTCAGTTGTCACTATTCACTTAGTTTTGGGAGACAAGATCTTTCTCTAACCTGAAGCTTGCTCACTACACTAGGCTAGCTAACCTGTGGGTCTCCACATCCACAAAGCTGTAATTCCAAATGAGGACAATTATACCTGCTTTTGTTTGTTTTATTTTGTTTTTCTTTTTTGTTTGTTTGTTTGTTTTTACGTGGATTCTAAAGAACAAACTTAGATTCTCATTCTTGCAAGGTAAGTGCTTTCTTGACTGAGGCATCTCCCCAGCCCTAGCAAAGGCTTTTAAAGTGGCTTCATAAATCATACTATATAATTGATCCTACACACAAGAGATATCTTATTTACATCAGCTTTCCTTGTACAGAAAACCAATCAATCATAACTGATAATCAACTCCTCTTACACTGTGGTCCAAACTTCACAAATCCTTACAGGGTAATCTCTCTTTCAAAGACTGCGTAATTATTACTCAGGATTTCTCTATGCTCAACCAACTTTGAAATTCTCAATTAAATATTCTAGGCTTTTAAACCAAATACAATTTAAGTGCTAAGAACATAATTGACTCTTTTTACATGGAGACTATGAAAAGTCTACATTTTATTGGGAGAGAACTATATAAAGACTTCTAAGGAAGCCATATAAATTCATTCAGTGCATATCTGTTCAGCATTGACTCCCTGTTACCAGTTACCACTTCTCTAAACATTTCAGAAACATCACTGAAGATTTTAAGCCCTGACCTAAATTGTCTACATGACCTATGACCCCACTAATCATCTTCTCTCCTACTGTGTCTTAATTAATCAGAACTAAAGTTAAGAACACAGGAGAAGACGCTTTCAACCCATTGATTTCTCCACAGTTGATAGAATGTTTCCCGGTGTCTCTATTTCTGAGAGCAGAGTCTAATTCATGGAATTGGAGGGAGAACTTGAGGCCTTGCTTTTCTAAAAAGGTCTCTGGTGGTACCTATTCGACTGATACATGGGTCATAATTTTATTGTCAAGGACTGATTATTAAAAAAAAAATCTTGGCCCTTCCTGGTAAAAAAAAATCATCCACATATGACCAAGGCTTAGCATAATCTATTTAGTTCTTCTGATTAGTGGAGCATGATCAGGTAATACTTTCACAGATGTTCTTAGGGCCTGGGTACCTCGAAGCAGGCGTAATTAAGCATTGAGGAAGAAGCATACTGCCAGTCCTTCTGTAACTTGCAATATCAGCAGTCTGAACAATGAGTTTGGTTCAAGTTTGCCTCACTGATGAAGAACCAAGGATCTCTAGATAGTAGCGAATGCACTTTGAAGACTCTGATCCTTGTTTATGTTCTGTAGAAAAGTTTATTAGATTCTTTGTGTTTCTCACAACACTAAAGATAGTGTTCACACAGAAGTTAAGTATATGTAGACTAAATGAATTGATGAATGAATTGCCTTTATTTTACAAGACAATTGGAATTGTAAGTTCACTTGTTTATCCTTTTAGCCGTGAAAGAAATTACAGGCTTTCTTGAAATACTATTGTTAAACTTGAGCTCCACCAGCTCATATAAGATTTTTTTTTAATTAAAGAAAAGTACACTTCAAATAAATTGCCTTTTAACTAAGTGGGATGGTTAGTATTTAAGTAGTATCGGTCTTGTGTTTTGTGCCAACTGCCTGCCACAGTACAGTGAAAGTTAGATTAAATGATGTAAGTTTGAGAAAACTTTACTTTTTTATACCTCATATAGCTGTAGCACTGAGTGTCTACATATTTCTACTTTTCACATATATTTTATTATCATTCTAAACACATTTGTTTCATTCCACAGAAATGAGCAGCTTACCTTCCACCTTTGTGAAATTACTGTTAATCATTCTTTAATGGTTCCATTTAAACCATTCCCCTGTGGTTTTGCAATCTCTTCTGCTCACTAATCTAGGAAGAACAATGTGCAAAAGGAAATACAGAGAAGCAAATTGCTGTTCCTGTGAATCATCACTGTAAGCCTCATCAGCAGTAGAGATTCTCAACCATTATGTAAGAATCCGATAAACCAGTAACCAGAGCATCCACAACAGTAGGCTTGAAATTCATCCAAGTAGTGATAAATGCATGATATGGGTTAGAAGATGATTTTGTATCCATGATTCATGCTTTATTCCTGCATCCTGCCCATCCCGACTAATAGAACAACATGCTTACAACTTGATAATGGCTAAAGAATGATGGGGAACATGCCAGACAAGGAATGGGAAGAGAATAAGCTTATATAATCTCTTAAGACCTATGTGCATCTTCCTTGTAAGCCAAATTTACACAGCTAATTAAAGATCTCCTCAGCTAATTAAATATCTCCTATCTTGTAAGTAAAAGCATCAATGAATACTGTTAAGTACATTTATTTGATACAGACCTCAGTCAGAGAACTGGGTATTTCTTAGATATCTGGATACTTGGGATTATATTAGTAAAATAGTCACATATTTTAGCACAATTCATCATTTCAATGTCACTGCATCATGCTTTGCATGTAATATATGTCTGTGTATATAGGGACATGTATTATGGCATCCAAGGAATATACATCTCTAATATCAGGTACCCATGATCATGCTTCTTCTTTTTATAAACAGGTGATAAAAATTTGTATGATTAAAAGCAGATTAATTATTGCTGAAGACAACAGTTATGTATCTCACTGAACAGTGAGAAGTCGAGTTGGTGCCTAACTAGAGCCTTCACTACTACTGACTAGTGTTCAAGGCACAGGAAGGTATTATTCGCTCTACCAGAGAAGAAACAGAAACACTGATCCAGCTACAAATCCTTGGACCTACAACAGTGACCTGCCTGCATGATAGGCTGGGACGCTAATGGCACAAATGTTGTGGGAGTAACAAACCACCATCTCTTGGATTTTAGGCCCCACTCCATGAGATGAAACCCACTCCTGAAACTGCTTGAGTGGCCAAGGACCTGACACTAGACAGATCATAGGTCTAGAAGAAAATCTATGGAAGAACTCTTGTTCTGCTCAAGGAACAGCCCGATTTGACTCCTAATGACTTTCTGCTATACAGAGAGATAAGTTCTTGGCTCAGCCATCGTCACAGCAGCTTCCTCTTGCAGGATATGGGAACTAAGAGACTCACAAGTGGACAATAGGCAGAGAGTGAGAGATCTGAAGCACTCAGTCCTAAATTGGATGTCGTCATCAACCTCCCCAACCCCCACAGTTCAGGGAGCTATGTGAAGAGGAGAAAGACTGCATAAGAGCCAGGGTTTCTAGATGACTCCAAAGAAACAGTATCTCTGGACTCCACAGGACTGATGCACTTAGCAGTTTACAGAGACTGTGGCAGCTTATGTAAGACCTGCACAGGTTCAAGTCAGAAAGCTTCCAGCACTAAGAGGGGACATGGTTTCTAGCTTCTACCCCCAACCAAGAGCTATCTGCAATTGGCAGCCACTTGTCAATGAAAATTTACTTTCCTCCAGTTGAATCTCACTGGGTATATTAGCTACACTTAAGGGTAGACCAATACAAAATGAACTCAGTGGTAGGTAGGTTTATTATTTATTTATTTATTTATTTATTTATTTAGCTCTCATATTGGCTTGTTTATTTTTTTTGCCTTATTTATCTTTTGCTTATATTTTTGGTCTATGTTTCTTATATTTGTGTTGGTTTCTTTATGTGTTTTCTTATTGTTTGTGCATGTTTCTTTTTTCTGTGTTGCTGTTTGCTTTCTTTGTCATTGCTTGTTTGCTTTTAAAAAGTGATAAAGATATGGATTTAGGTGAGGCAGAGTTGAGAGACAAAAAAGCTGTAATCAGAATACATTGTATAAATATTTTATTTAAAATAAGGACATATTAAAGATAATAATGATACTGTATATGTTGGTCTCATGTAGATTATAAACCAAAATGACTATATGACAGTTCACATGAAGAAATTATCGAAACCGAGGAAGATAGCAGAATAATACTGACTGGGGGTTTGCCCAGCATGATAGAGTCCCTGGGTTCAAGTCTCCAGAACTCCTGACAATTTTAAGATATAAAATAATATATTATTTGCAAAAGATGAAATATGCTGGCTAGAAAATGAAACCATGAATGCTAAATTCTGTGATTAAATCTTTCTCTTCACCATTGCTTGAGGCCAAAGCAACTCCTCCATATCAGCAATTCCTAGTTTCTCCCTGTTAGTTTCCTGACTAATGTCTGTGAATGATGTCAGCCTACCATTCTGTACAGTGTGGGTGGGAAGGGATGAAGAATATTCCCCCAACATCACCTCTTTCCCTTGTGGGAATTAACAGGAGGATGTCAAGTAACATCACATTTTTCACGCCATGCCTCTGTCAGTTAGACAGCCCACATGATTACCATGAGGGGAAAACTGTTCCAAGCATGAAATACACCATACCTAATGTGTGCCTTCACTGTGCATTCAATAGGATTCACATGTAGACTAAAGCCCCTCTTAGCTCACTTATTCCTAATTCTGATGCCCTTTTTTGATCTATTGGGCCATTGCTATTATCTTGTACACTCCTGCACTTATCTCTACTGGAACCTTTTATAGACAATCAGGTTTTTATCATTTACCCCTCATTATAAAAATCAAATTTCTTGTCTGTCAAAAAGAAATTGAGTAGAGCAAGCTGAGAACTAGCTCCCTGACAAACTGCAATGACACATCAGCCTGAAGGTACAATTTCCAAAGCAGAAAGTTGGAATTATAGATACCACCTACATTCATTCATGGGTAGGAAAAGAAATAATGATAGCACAGAACTATTTTTCAATCACACTGCAAAAAGGCAAAAAATAATTCTAACTAACAATTTAGTTTTAAAGTTTGATTTATGATAAAAGCTATTAAAATTCACAATGACTTTTATTCTTTCTATGCTGTGAATTAATGCCACACATATATCACTAAGAAAAATTAATACAAATTGTTTATGAAAACAAATATAGTGGTTTAGATCTCTTAGAAGAAAGATATGACAATTTTCTTTAAGTTATATTACTAGTCAAAATATCTTTAGGTAATCTTGCTATTCAAATGTCAGTCTGTTCATTGACCAACTAGAATAGATATGTAGATTTAAACATGCAGCATTAATTATTTTCTACTTTAATTTTAAAAGCTTGCAGTTAAGTGAAAACATCATACACCAAAATGAACTAGATACAAACCATCTATCTGAATTTGTCTCTTAAGAAACAGTTAAAACTTATGCGTGTGGACACAGATCATGCCCTCTGAATTGAGTCTTCACTAGGTCTTGTTTGACTTGTTTGCTCAGCTGACGCTTCATCATCCACATCAGCACACTGCTTTATTTTGCTCTGGAAATGCATGCAATGACTTTATGTACAGTAGCACATATATGTACTAGTGAGAAAATGTGGCATGCCTGGCTCTGGAGATCATCAAGGAGCTTTTAAACCCATTTTCTGTGATTCTATCCCCCCAACCCCCAGGAGCCTCAGCCAGATAACTTAGACTCAATGTTTGATCAATGAGTGCAGTGAGCAGGTTTCATGTTGCACTTTGCTCTCTAGTATATGGGGCTGTTGCCCAAAAGCATTGACTAGTGGTGACCCTGGGCCCTGAAAAAGGCAGGTAAAAGCTCTAAGAGCCCAAATTACTGCCAGAGAGTGATACAGATAACGAGAAATAAATTATATTAATATCTACATAATTAATTAGCAAGTAAATGTTTTAAATGATAAAATAAAGAATTATCTTTATTTTCTCATTCTATTCTGTACGTACAGATGTGAAAATTAACTTTTGGCTATGCTCAAAACATGCAGTAGCTTTTACAGATATGAACACAACTTTCCTTGAGTTTCTAATCTCTGAACACATTATTCCTTTCACCTGTACATACAAGAGCTCTTTTCACATTTTTAGTCATTATCATCTCTTTCTACAATGTCTTACTTTGTTAATCTAAACGTTTACCAACAGACAAATAATATCTATCTAATGATGCTACAAATCTAGTCCGCTTGACAGCTAAAATTTACCACCAAAACTGTATTTATTAGAGAGAGCCTTAATGCCACGACAAATCCAACCCCAACTCATAAACTGTAGCTTGGGGATTTTAGCAACAATAAACTGCTACTAGATAAAAGTTTAATAACACAATTACATCTAATGTACATCTTGTTCATTGAACCCTGTTTATTAACCAGCATCTGCTTCAAAGTAGTTTGGATAATAAAGCATTCTTTGCCTGTGTCATAGATTGTTTGGTAGTTCCTACTGCTATATCATTGTTAAGTTTCTTTGAAATGTGGCTAGCTGGCGTTCTCTGAAACAGCAGCCAACATACTGAAAATATTACAAAAGGAAACATAGTCCAGTATCTCAGTCTCTCTTCTTTTTCCCGTTCCAAGTTCCTTCAAGACATCTGTTTTCAGAACTAGAAAAAATGGCTAAGGTGTTAAAAGTGCTTCACATTTTTTGCAGAGGACCTGAGTTCAATTCCCAGCACTCAAGTTATCTAGTTCCTACATTATCCAGTTCCAGGGAATTTGACTCCCTCTTCTGGACTTGGCAGACACCTAACCACATGCACACACAACAACCACAACAATTAAAGAATAATGTTTTTAGGAGATGTCTTTATCATTACTCATAAATTCCTTTCTAGTTTTATGATCTAAACCACACATATACACAAGTACTTATATAAATGTGTATATTGAAGGGATCTGTGAATGATATAAAACATGTATTATTTGTCCCTCTGAATCTAGAATCTTTACTTAACACAATAATTTTTTGTTCCTTCTTTATGCAGATATCATGATTTTATTCTTCTTTGTGGCTCAACAAAATTTCATTGCATATATGTACCATACTTTCTTTATCCATTCATCTGTTGGTAGAATACATTTAACATGAAAGCAGAAAGAGGGGTACTGTGGGGGAAGTAGGGGACATGGGAGGAGTAAGGATGAGGAGTTTTAACAAAATCAAAAGGTTTATGAAACAGTCATTATGAAACACAATTCTTTGTACAGTAATTTAAAATCTAATGGAGTCTGAAGGAAGATAGTTTCATGACACACTTTCTCATTCAATCAACTGGTTATTTTTCTTTTCTCTGTTAGCAATTCCTGAAAGGCAGGGAATGCTAAGAAAATTAACGTTCTTAGCCTTTCCAACAATTATGACACTAAGTGAACTCCAATGTTATGTGTTATGTAGGCTAATGCTTGGTATGAGGATAGAAACAAATAAGTTTTAAAATGATGCAGTTTTCCATTTCTATTCATCACTTATGCTCACTAAAGACATGGTGAAGCAGTCAATCATCCTAGTTTATCTTTTCTCTTGAACTACCTTCTTTCCAAGTAAAGGTGAACTTGAGGAAAAGCAAGTCATCAATTTGCAAAATGCTGAGTATGATGACATCATCAAATCTATTTGCATGAGGACAATTGATTTTCTTAGAGGACTCACAAAGAGCACTTTGAAGGACATCTTTTAGAAACTAAACAAGAGGTGAAATAAAAGCAGCCCTAATCTTATGAGGGGACTAATCTAGACATTAAGTGAAAATCAAAGGGAATTTAACTTCAATGCGGAACAGCAGTAGTGGTTAAATTAGGGAGATGCTATTGAGGTTTCATTGAGGGAAGATGTGTACATAAAAACTTAGGGTCAAAAGAATGCAAAGCTACCATTTGGAACTTATTAAAAATAGCAAAACACTTAATGACAGACTACCACCATAAAACTAATTCCTTCAGGAAGAAAAAAGAGCAAAAGTATCAAATCATGCTTGTAATGACTTCAAAGCCAATGTAGGCCACATGAGCAGTTTTCTCAAAACAAACAAACAAAACTGCAAAACCAAGTCAGTGCCAGGATATTGATGGTGTTAATTATACACATTTAAAATATAGCATTGTCAAATTGTTGCAAGAGATTATTAAAAGCAAGATGACACAAGCAACTCTTCATATGCAAAAGTTCTGCTTTAGAGTAAACCTTGGAAGCCAGAAGATTATGGGATGCAACATTCACTGTTTTGAGTAAAGAATTGCCAAGCAGAAATTATACACTCAAAACTATCCTTCAAATATAAATTAGGAATTAACAGATTCCCAGAATTCCGTGCATGCTGTCCCACAGTAGTGAGTTCACATGTGCACTTGCCCTGTTGTGTCTATCAAACAATCTTTAACTACAGTCACCTGTGTCCTCTGGCTCTTACCGTCTTCCAGCTCCCTCTGCCTCGGTGCTCTCTGAGCCTTGGGAAGAGAATGAAATGCGCTTAAATATCCCATTTCAGGATGAACACCTCTTAGTCTCTTATTCTTTGCATGTTGAATAGTTTGATGGTCTCCGTTTCAATCACCATTTTATTTTTTTAAATAAGCTTTTCTGGTGTAGTTTGAAAAATGAACCCATCTATATGCACTAGGATAAGTCATTAGGAAGCAAAAGTCAAAATCTCAAGCCAAATGCAATGCCAGCATGGAGTGAGAAGGAAGGCAGGAAGTCTGATAGCTGCTGGATTTGGGATAGCTAGTTTACTTTAAAGTTGGGTCTCAACATAATTTAGGCAACATAAATTGGGCTCCCTGGGTTTTGAAACCTAAGGACACAAAATTAAGTGAGTCTGAAAGAAAGGTGGGTCTGGGAGGAGTTAAAGAAAGTAGGTAAATGTAATCAAAATAAAATGTAAGAAATTCTCAAAACATAATTAAAATATTAATAAAATCATATTTAGAGGTGCAAAGACTAGCAAATTTTTATGAGAAATAAACAGGGTGCTTTGGACTGACATAAATGTGCACTTGAGTCACATGAGAAAATACAAAACATTGCTTAAAGGAAATTAATAGGTAAATATAAAAGAACTTGCATTTTGGCTTTTCACTCTTCTTTTCTCATTTTATTTTAAAGCAACTGTATAAACTGATAATTGTAAAATTATACTAATGGGCTTATCATATAGGATGGGATGTATATAATGTATAGTATATATTAAGGCATGATTTATTTGATAGTAATATAAATGTGAGGGACAGTTTTCAGTTTTAAAATTAATAGAATATTTTCTGATCTACATAATTATAAACTTATATTGTTAATCTTCAGAGATACTACTAAAATAATTCAAATATGCAATTAAAATAACAAAGGAATTAAAATAACATATTGGAAAATATCATTTAACACAAAGTAAAACAATATACAGGGATAAAAGAAAAGCCTTAAGGTATAAAAATCTACTACTAAAATACCAGACACTTTCTTATAGTTAATTATACTAAATATGAATAGGTTTATAACTACATCAAAAAGGCAGGGATTGGCAGTTGATGACAAACTGATCTATCTATTTAGTGTTTTCATAAGTCAGCATGGGAGGAAAGAAATAGAGAAATATAGTACCATCTTTTCTTAAAAACATTAATGTGCAAACATAATTCAAAAGAAAGATAAACTCAATATTTTAGAAATATAAAACACTCACATCAACAGCACTCACTGTAAATAAAAAATAATAAATAAATATTCCAGAACCCACTACTCTTGTCCCCTTTCCTCTTTAAAATATAAATGCTATAGACACTTGTAGCACTATAGGGAATGTGTACCTAGATCTAAACATTATATAATGCAATCATATAGTATATACTTTTTGTCTGTGGATTCTTTCTCTTTTTTGTGGTTTCTTGAGACAGGGTTTCTTTGTAGCTTTGGAGCCTGTCCTGGAACTAGCTC
>LOEQ01004160.1:13255-23878 GCA_001685075.1 Bramus lutescens | reverse complement strand
TTTCTTTCTTTCTTTCTTTCTTTCTTTCTTTCTTTCTTTCTTTCTTTCTTTCTTTCTTCTTTCCTTCCTTCCTTCCTACTTTCCTTCTATGAGACAGAGTTTCTGTCACTGAACCCGGAGTTCACCAGCTGGCTAGATTAGCTGGTCATCAAGCTCTGTGGATCCGTCTACCTTCAGAACTGCACACCCCACTCCCCAGTGGAGGTGTTACTGGTGCACACCACCACATCTGATGTGGAAGGTCCCTCTATCTATGTGTTGCTCTTATTGGTTAATGAAAAAAGAAACTGCCTTGACCTGTTGATAGGGCAAAACTTAGGTAGGTGGGCATAACTGGACTGAATGCTCGGAGGAAGAAGGCAGAGTCAGGGAGATACCATGGAGCTGCCAGACAGACGTGCTGAAACTTAGCTGGAAGGCCACGACCTCATGGTGATATACAGATGAATAGAAATGGGTTAAATTAAGATGTAAGAGTTAGCCAATAAGAGGCTAGAGCTAATGGGCCAAGCAGTGTTTTAATTAATGTAGTTTCTGTGTGATTATTTTGGTTCTGGGCGGCTGGAACAAACAAGTGGTTCCTTGCAACACACATCTGGCTTTTGTGTGGTTTCTGTGGATCTGCACTCTCGATTTCTATGGATCTGCACTCATGGTTTCAATGGATCTGCACTCATAGTTTCTGTAGATCTGCACTCGTGGTTTCTGTGGATCTGCACTTGTGGTTTCTGTGGATCTGCACTTGTGGTTTCTGTGGATCTGCACTCGTGGTTTCTGTGGATCTGGACTCTTGGTTTCCGTGGATCTGTACTCTTGGTTTTCGTGGATCTGCACTCGAGGTTTCAGTGGATCTGCATTCAAGCATGTGCTACAGGTTCCTTACCACTTGGACCTAGCTCCTAAGATGAGGACTGACCATTACAGAATGTAAATTTAAAACCTAAAGATTAAAAAAATGATATAAATTAAAAATCATGATTTTCCAATAATATAAAAGTGATATATAATATATAAGTGATATATAGAATAAAATATAAGTAAAAATGAAAAGAAACTAGAAAAGTCTTGAAAATTAATTTAAAATATTTTGGACGTTTTCCTTGAAAGAGTTCCTTATCAATTTCTAATTTCTATAAAGCAAGAAATGGAAATGAGGTATAGCTTATACTCCATCAAACCATTTTTTAAATTTTTTAACTTTTTTTCATACCAACCCAAATTTCCACGCTCTCCCCTCCTCCCATCCCCTCCACTTACCCCTTCACCCAACTCCAATCTACTCCTCAGAGAGGGTAAGGCACATTGCTTTGGAGAAGGTCCAAGGCCCTCTCTACTATATCTAGGCTGAGCAAGATATCCATCCAAAGAGAATAGGTTCCCAAAAAGCTAGTATTAGCAGTAGGGATAAATTCTGGTGCCACTGCCATGCAACTGTCAACCACATTCAGAGAGACTAATTTGGTCCTATGCTTGTTCCTTCCTAGTCTGATTGGTGTTGGTGAGCTCCCATTAGCTCAGGTAGTCTGTTTCAGTGGGTGAACCCATCATGGTATTTGCCTCTTTGCTCATATTCTCATCCCTCCCATTCTTCAACTGGTCTTTGTGAGTTCAGTCCAGTGCTCTGATACAGGTCTCCGCCTCCATTTTCAACAGTTGCTGAATGAAGGATCTATGCTGATATTTAAGATATTCATCAATCTGACTACAAGGCAAGGCCAATTTGAGGTCTACTCTCCTCTATTGCTTAGGGTCTTAGCTGGGGTAATCCTTGAGGATTCCTGGGAATTTCTCTAGAGCCAGGATTCTTACTAACCCCCTGATGGCTCCCTCAATTAAGATATATCTTTCCTGGCTCTCATATCTGTGCTTCCTCCATCTCAACTATCCCATTCTCTCAAGTTTTCCTCACCCCTCCCCTTCTCCTCTCCGCTTTCCTTTCCACCATCTCTTCTCTCCCATACCCCCATGCTCCCAATTTTGTCAGCTAATCTTATCTATTTCGACTTTCTAAGTGGATCTATGTATGTTTTTCTTAGGGTTCACCTTATTACTTAGCTTCTCTAAGATCATGTACTATAGGCTCAATATCCTTTGTTTGTAACTAGTATCCACTTATGAATGAGTACATACTATGTAACCAAAGAAGTGAATGACCTATTTGACAAGAACTTTAAGTCTTTGACGAAAGAAATTGAGGAAGAACCAAAAAATGAAAAGATCTCCCATGCTCTTAATACAGGTATAATCAGCATAATAAAAATGACAAACCTACCAAAAGCAATCTATAGATTCAAAGAAACGCACAACAAAATCCCCCCAAAATTTTTCGCAATAATCAACTTCATATGTAAAAACAAAAACCCAGGATAGCCAAAACAATCCTGTACAATAAAGGAACTTCCGGAGGCATCACCAACCCTGAAAAAAAGCTCTACTACAGAGCTAAAGTAATGAAAACAGTTTGGTATTAGCATAAAAACAAAGAGGTTGACCAATGGAATCAAATCTAAGACCCAGATGTTAATCCACATACCTATGAACACCTGGTTTTTGACAAAGAAGCTAAAAATATGCAATGGAAAAAACAAAGTATCTTCAACAAAAGGTACTGGCATAACTGCATGTCAACATGTAGAAGAATAAAAGCAGATCCATATCTATTCCCATGCACAAAACTAAGTCCAAATGGATTAAAGACCTCAATACAAACCCAACCATATTGAATCTGATAGAAGAGAAAGTGAGAAGTAAGTAGCCTTCAATGCATGGGCACAGGGGACCACTTCCTACGTATAACCCCAGTAGCACAGACACTCAGAGCAATGATAAATAAATAGGACCTACTGAAACTGAGAAGTTTCTTAAAGCAAAGGACACAGTCAATAAGACAAAAAGGCAGCCTACTGAATGGGAAAAGATCTTCACCAACCCAACATCAGACAATGAGCTGGTTTCCAAAATATATAAAGAACTCATGAAATTAGACATCAAAATTCTAAATAATCCAATTAAAAAGTGGGGTACAGAGCTAAACAGAGAATCCTCAAAGGAAGAATCTCAAATTGCCAAAAGACATTTAAGGAAATATTCAATATCCTTAGCCATCAGGAAAATATAAATCAAAACAGCTCTGAGATATCATCTTATACCAGTCAAAATGGCTAAGTTCAAAAGCACCAATGATAGCTTATGCTGGAGAGGATGTGGAGTAAGGGGAATACTCATCCATTGCTGTTGGAAATGCAAATTTATACAACTACTTTGAAAATCAGTATGGTGGTTTCTCAGAAAATTGGGAATCAACTTACCTGAAAATCCAGCAATATCACTCTTGGACATATACCCAAAAGATGCTCAATCATACTACAAAGACATTTGTTCAGCTATGTTCATAGCAGCATTATATGTAATAGCAAGAACCTGGAAACAATCTAAATGCCCCTTAACTGAAAATGGAAAAAAGAAAATGTGGCATATTTACACATTAGAGTACTACTCAGTGGTAAAAAACAATGACAACTTGAACTCTGCATGCAAATGGATAGAACCAAAAAACACTATCCTGAGTGAGGTAACCGAGACCCAAAAGATGAATATGGTATGTACTCACCTATCAAATCATTTTTAATAATTTTATGTTCATGTTTTTCTTAATCAATACTTTATTTCTGTTTTGTATTTAATATCATTTAATTTCTTTGGTTTTTATATGTAAGGTAATGGTTTTTACTGTTTATGTATAGTGGCCTTTTCAAATGTATTTTAAGAAATAAAGACTGCCTGAAAAGTAAAACAGTCCCACTGGTCAGCCTTACAGGCCAGATTATGGTAACACACACCTTTAACCCAGTAGCCACAATGACATATAGCTTTAATCCCAGTAGCCACCCTAGCTGCCATCGAAATCAGGTGATGCGTGTCTTTAATCCCAGTGGTGCAGGCCTTTAACCTCAGCCCTAGAGAGGAATATAAGATGGGGTGAGACAGCTCTCAAATGTAGTCTCCTCCTGAGATTCCAGGAGGCAGGATCGCAATTTTGGTGAGTTCAAGGTAAGAGCCAGTGGCTGACTGTTTTGCTTTTCAGATCTTCTGGTTGAATACCAATTTCTGACTCTGAGCATATTAATCATGCTTTATATATGTACAATGTAATACTAATAGTGTATGTATATACATATGTACTATATATGTGTGTATATATATATATACAGTAGCATACTAACAAACATAAGAGCTTAAACAAAAGTATGCACCTTCACAAAGTAAATAAGTAAACAAACAAACAAATAAATCCTATGTAAGCAGATAGTAGAAGGGCCAAAAATCATCAAAGTCTTTTAAACCAGCAGCTATCAATCTGTGTGTCAACTAAGATGTCTTGGGCTTTTGGTATAGTGTTATGGCTAAACGACGGCCAGTTTTATGGGACTTACACTCACCATGGAAAACAGCCCCTGAACATGGCTTGGGGGGAATTTCTAGATTATGCCACATTTATGTTAGAAGACCTGCCTTAAACGGGCTGGCTCAGTTCCATGAGGGGGCATCAGATCTAATAAAGAAGAGGTGATCCAACCATCAGCATGCATTGCTCGCTCCACCACTGAGGATGGCTGCCATGTGGCCAGGTGTCTCAAGGTCCTGCTCTCAGGCCTTCCCTGCCAAGATGAACCTGAAACTTCGAGACGAAATGAGCCTTTCCTTCCTTAGGTTGCTCTCATCAGATATTTTTGTCACACCAATAGAAAATAACTGACAGGCTGGGGAGTAATCTATTGAGAATGCAACTATAAAAATAAAAAGCTTACTACAACTTTTAAAATATGCTTAGTTCCAGGAGTGTATGCTAGAAAAGAATGTCTATAACTTCTGTGAGCACATTCTAATTTGCTTTCTGTTGCAATAATCAGACATGAACTAAAAGAAACTTGGGGAGGAAAGGGTTTATTTCTCCATCAGAGAGGGAAGTCAAGGAAGTAACTTAATGAAGGAAACTTGAGGTACAAACTATAGCAGAGACCATGAAGGAATAATGCCTACTGCCTGGCTCTCCAATTCTTTGCCCGGCCAGCTTTTCTATGCAACCCAGGATCAGCTGTCCATGGGTGGCACCACCCACAGGGGTTGAGACTCTCTACATCAATTAGCAATTAAGAACAAACCTTACTGCCGGGGCCACAGGCCAATATAACCAAGCACTTCCTCAAGTGGGGTTCCCTTTTCCTAATGTGTCAAGTTGACAACCGTCACAATAAAATGTGCTTTTAGAGTTCTTTCTAGGTGGTTTGGAATACAACAAGGAATAAGTAGGTGATAATTAAGTTCTAGAATCTTCCTGCCAGAGCTGCCTGTTACTTTTCTCATCTCCATGAATTTGTACTCTGTGGTGTAATACCACATATCCCTTGATCCACAAATCAGCCAAATTGAAGTATGAAGAACATACAGTTGCCTATAGAAGGCAAACAACCTGAATATTTAAAATAACCAAATTGTGAGAATAAAAATAACAATGCTCAGGAAAGTATGATGGTTAATATTGCCATCCTGACAGGGTCTAGACTCACCATGGAGAAAAACTCCTGAACAGACATGTGAGGGGATTCAAGATAGACTAATTGATGTGGGAAGACTCATCCAAAATGTAGGGAGCACCATTCCATGCCCTAGGAGCCTATATTGAGTAATAAAGAGAAAGTGAGTTGAACAACAATTTCCATTGCTCTCTGCTCCCTAATGGACAGGAAATATGATTTGCTGGCATTGATTTCTCCTGTCATGCCTTGCCTGTCCTGGACTCTACCCCTCCTAAAAAAATTATCAGCATTTTCAGGTGTTTTGCAATGGAAATGAAATAAAGCACCTAATGCATGAATAAAACATGTAAGTTAAAAGAAAATTAAAGACTGGGTGACGGTAGTACATGACTTTAATCCCAGCACACAGGGAGGCAGAGGCAGGCAGACCTCTGTGAGTTCGAGGCCAGCCTGGTCTACAGAATAGGTCCCAGGACAGCTAGAGATAAGACAGAGAAAACCTGTCTTGGAAAAAAAAAGGAAGAAAGAAAAAGGAAAAAGTACTGCAAAAAAAGAAAAGAAAAAGAGAAAGTATTGCAAGACATGATAGCATGAACTTAGGCTTAGGCTCTCTGAACTTATGGGATGGATTGTAGGGGGATCCAGAGTTATGATCATCCTCGGGTATATAGTGAGCTCTGGGCCAGCCTGAAGTCTTGACTCAAACATCAGGAAAGAGGAGACAGGGATCACATCTATTTGTGTCCTTTAAACATTTATTACACATAGTCTATGCATGGACAAAGCTGTTCCAAAAGGGAGGCTTAAAGCAAGTATTAAACACCTTAGCATGTATTCCAAGTGTTGCCTGTAACAAAAAGCAATACGTTTATGACCTGTTTTATGTGAGATATCAGTATCATGGTCATGTTACGTGAGTTCTTATCATCAGCAATTCATAACAAATTTTATGGATGAAACAGTATGGGCTTTGGTACTTTCCTCTGAGTCATAAAAGGAGAAAGATGAAGGAGATAAGTAAAGGGCATGATGGGCCTTCATTTGATGCTTCCTGAAACTGAGTGGGAGCATTTCATTATACTATGCTATTTATTCACTTTGGGGGTATAATTGAAAGTCTCCAGTTAAATGATAATTTTAAGAGGGCATCATCATGCCTCTTGCAGGTCTGCTGAATGAACAGGGGTCAAAGATTGCTTTTAATTAGGTATTTAATGAGGAAACCAATATGATGTTTCTGTCAGTTCAAAGAAGGTCTTCACAGGACTGAGCCACGAAAGCAGTTACTAATGCCGAAGCAAACACAGCAGTCCAGTTTATTCTCACAGCAGTCCAGTTTATTCTAGGAACAATGGTGGTGGTACCGTGGCAGAAGTTTCTATTCTTCAGTATAAGAAGCATTTGCATCTCTACCCAGGAATCTGAGGCCGAGCATCACTTATTTGGAGAGTTCTCTAAAATGACATAAAGGCAATGAAAGCTTCAGAAACTCATAAAAGTCACATATTCTGAGGCCATATGTCCAGGTAGCCCTTGATTTCCTTGATGGTTGCTGTGAGATAATCCTCTGTATGCTGTGAATATTTGTTGCTCTCATTGGTTGATAATAACAGTGGCTTTGGCCTTTAGCAAGGCAGAGTACAGCTAGGTGGTAAAGCCAATCTGAATACAGGGAGAAAGAAGGGTGGGGCCAAGAGAGATGGAACAGCACCTAAGAAGCAAGATACCAGCAGACACCATGACAATATTTAAATTAGTAGAAATAGAATAATTTAAAAGTAAGAGCTAGTTAGTAATAAGGCTGTACTATAGGCTAAACATTCTGTAATTAATTTTGAGCCTCTGCATGATTATTTAGAAATGGCTGCAGGATGGGCAGGACAGAGAAACCTCTGTTTACAGATGGTAGCATTAAACCCCCATCCCATTTCTAAGTCTGTCTGGCTTTTTCCCATCTGGTCTCCATACTATACTGAAAAAAAATGACCTCCAAAATGTCAACACCTAATGTTCAGAAAATACATTGATGTATATATCAAAATACATAGTACAGTTGTGAGTCTACCAGGAACCTGAGGCTCAGATATTTTCCTGGACTACCCATGCAATCCTAACAGTTCTTACACTGAAGGAACATCAGCAGAAAATGCCTGATGCTCATGGAATCCGTGGTTGAACTGATACAATTGTTGCCTTTGAAATGGAAGAAAGGGGTCATAGCCTGAAGAAGACAGAGTAGAAGCATTCTTTGTGTGTATTTGCTTCGTTTTAACTAAACTACTTTCTGTGTGTGTGTGTGTGTGTGCGCGCGCGCATGTGTGTGTTTCTCTGTGTGTGTTTATCTGTGTGTGTGTCTTTCTCTTGGGTGTGTGTTCCTGTGTGTGTCTATGTACACACAGGCATGTGGAGGTTAGAGGTCAACCTCAGGTGTCATTTACCAAGTACTTCCTACCTTGTTTGTTGATATAGGGCCTCTCACTGTCCTAGAACTCACTAACTGGGCTAGGATGATTGGCTAGCCAACCTCAGGAATCCATGAACACAAGTACACAACACTACTCCTGGCTTTCTATGCAAAAACTGAGAATCAAACTCAAGTCCTCAAGTTTGCGCAGTAAATACTTTACCTACTGAACTGTCTCCCTCATCCCAAGTCTGGAAGATTTCCTTAAAAATCTCCACATCCCCCAGAAGAGGACAGTGGTTCAGCTTAGCAACCAGTAAGCAATGGAGTTGATGGGGGTCTCAGGTACTTCTCGAGCTTCGAGCATCATCAGCTGTTTATTTCAATGTTTTGCCTATCATCAGCAGTCTGTCTGACAGATCCATTTGTTCTCATCTATGTATGATGGCTGCATTTTAGAGCAGTACATGAATCTTCCTTGCTAAGGGATGACTTCTTCTCACACCTCTCCTCACACCTCTCTTGTGACATGACATCATCCCCTCCTTTGCTGAAAGAAACACCAACCACAAGGAATTTTCACAGACACCTCAGTTTCTACATTTGTCTATTTCATTTGCAGAAGAAAGTAGAAATATATAAGAAAAGAAACACTAGTCATCAATGAGGTCACATCCCCCTTGACAAGGCTTTATTTTTTATAAGATTTGTACCCAGTACTGAGTTCCCTAACTAACTCAAGAAACATAGGTAGGTAGCTTGTTCAGTAGATCAAACCAAACTGTCCCAGCAGTGTGCTGTACTGAATACCCACTGAAATAGAAATAAGGCTCCCTGGCCCTTCAGTGTCCTTTTAGATCACTAAGACAGGAGCTGACAACCTTACTGAAAGTCATTCAGGACAGTTTCTTTTTCCAGGAAAAATGAGTTGTGAATCTCTTATAAGTGACATTTGAGTTAGCCCTGTCCAAAAAGTGATTTTGAAGCCATAAGCAGTTTCAGGGCTGTGTCTTTAAAGTGGGTTGGTACCAATGATCCACCATGAGCCCTGTACCATCAGTAAGGTCCCAATCAAATTTCTTTGGACCTTTGAGTTTCTCTCATGACCATCTCTCAGATTTTCTTTTCTTTTGTGATATCTCAGCTTGCTAATCTGTTAAGGCACATAGGACTAATTTTTACTGATCAAGGTCCATGTATTCAATGTATTGGGAGTACACTGGATACACCCCAGTGACTTCTTCATGCTTACATGACACATTACTAAAGAGAAACACATAGAGGACCTCATATGATTCACCATGTGTAGTTTGCTAAGCAGGGGAGTAGTCATTTTATTTACACTTTGCTTTTGCATGTAAAGATTTGCAAAATAAAATTTAATAATAAAATCTATGTAGTGATTCCTGCCCTTAGAATGTAGAAAATTTCAATATGTAGAAAGTTTTGAGAATCAAAGATATTTGATAAGTATTTAAAACTGTGGACATGAGGTTGTAAGTTCTCAATGTCAATTGGCTATCTTACTAATTTATGATAATAACAAAAATCATTATTATTCAGTTTCAAAGCTTTTCAAATAGTCCTTAAAAAATACTTTGATGCCTTCTGCAGTTTCCAGAAAAGCTTTACTTCTACCTATCATGAAATCCTACCCTTTTATCTAATATCAATATGAAAAGATTTTATACCTGAGCTAAGCACATCAAAAATCCTCAGAATCTGTGATGACAATGATGATCCCTGCAGGGTAATGCAAGATGACTGTGACCCCGTTCCCTAGATTGTATTATTTGGCTTCCACATGTATCCCTGTCTGCTGTTCTCCTCGAATGCATAACAGCTCTATTCATTGAAGGGTTGGCAGGCCAGTTAGAAATAGAGAACAAAGAAATAAAGAAAATGTAAGAATCTTCATAGGTTGGTGCCTAGCCCAATAATCATCAGAGAGTCTTCATCCAGCAACTGATGGAAACAGATATAGAGACCCACAGTCAAACATTAGATGAAACTTGGGGATTTCTGCTGAAGTAAAGGTCATAGGATTATAGGAGCCAGGGGGATCAAGGACATCAAAGAAAACCCACGAACCAGCTAACCTGGGCTCATAGGAGCTCACAGAGAGGGAACCAACAGTCATGGAGCCTGCATTGACTGACCCAATCCCTCTGCATGTATTTGACAGCTGTGTATGGAAGGATGCTTCAAAGAAATCCCACATTAGCTCAGAATTGAGAACTAGATGGCTATTTATTTAGGGATAAATTCACAACTCAGAATCCTCTGCTTAAACAGAGAAAACTGAATCCAGCAACCAGAAAGAGTGGCCAGAAAAGATGCTGGATAGTATAAGAGGCCACGCCCCAGTGTGTAAAATGAGCAGTGAGCTGAGTTCCTGCCTCCCGGCTCCCTGGCTAGTTTTCACCTGAAATAATTACATGGAAACTGTATTCATTTAAACACTACCTGCCCCATCAGTTCTAGCCTCTTATTGGTTAATTCTCACATCTTGATTAACCCATTTCTAATAATCTGTGTAGAACCACAAGGTGGTGGCTTACCGGGAAAGATCCTAACCTACGTCCGTCTTGGGTCGGAGAATCATGGCGTCTGCAACACTGCCTTCTACCCAGCATCCTGTTCTGTCTACTCCACCCACCTAAGGTCTGGCCTATCAAAAGG
>LOEQ01004159.1:88285-117489 GCA_001685075.1 Bramus lutescens | reverse complement strand
GAGAGAGAGAGAGAGAGAGAGAGAAAGAGAGAGAGAGTTAAATACTGTTTAAATCAGTGGTTCTTAATCTGTGGGTCTCAACCCCTTTGGGGTCATGATATTAGCTATTATGCATATCATTAGGTATTGATATTATGATTCTTTTTTCATTATTTTTATTTTATTGATTTTTATTGAGCTCTACATTTTTCACTGCTGCTCCCCTCCCTGCCTCTCCCTTCCCCTTCAACCCTCCCCCAAAGTCCCCATGCTTCCAATTTACTCAGGAGATCTTTTCTTTTTCTACTTCCCATGTAGATTAGGTCTATGTAGGTCTCTCTTAGTGCCCTCATTGTTGTCTAAGTTCTCTGGGAATGTAATTTGTTGGCTGGTTTTCTTTGCTTTATGTTTTAAAACCACTTAAGTGTGAGTACATGTGATACTTGTCTTTGACTCTTAACAGCAAAATTATAGTTATGAAGCAGCAATGAAATAATTTTATGGTTGGGGTCACCACAATATGAGGAAGTATACTAAAGGGTCACAGAATTAGAAAAGTTGAGAACCATTGGCTTAAATGAATAAATAAATTGCAAGATTATCATACTGGAAATGGAAAATCAATTATTGACCACATGATCTTGTCTTTTGGTATTTCTGTGGTCAAGAATTCTCACTGTCACTACCAGTTACCTGTAACTCACAATGATACACAATGGGTCAAAGACAACGATATTCGTACAAACCCTGTAGAATCAACTAATCCACAAAGCTATGTGCACCATGAATACCTGACTCTCTACTGATCTGATCTCTCCAGGTCATTTCAAAGACTTTCATGATGCTCTCTTCCGTGAGAAAGAGGAAATAAGAGAAATAACAAAAAGAAAGTGAGATTTCCTGGGCAGATCTAGTTTATGCCTGTTTCTTGAAGAAATAATTAACTGCAAGCCTTTTTAAGCTTGACTTTTATAAAATTTATTTTAAACTTCCAAGTAAAAAGCATCACATATCAAAATCAATGAATTATTAAGATGTACAGACTTTGCATCTATTTAATTAATAAGTATTTTACTGATATAAAATATAAAAAGATATTATAATAAAAATGTCCTGGTTTGAGAAAAATAGGTGTAGTCATTCCTTCTGGGATTCATGGGGTTCATTATTAGTTGATCAACAGCACCCAAATCAAACTGATAGAGCCATGCTCAAAACTTAGCCATTCAGTTGACGTCATAAACCTCAGTGATTAACAGCAAAGGCAGTCGAAGCTAGTGTGGGCTGCCTCACTAAAGACCCACCCTTTGAATGGGTGGTGTGGTCACTCTCTGGTTCCACTGCCCATAGGACCTTCTTAAAGTAAGTGATGACTCAAATGCTCAGACAACTTCATAGGCCACAAAAAACCCTGCAACAACGGTTGTTAGTCTGTGTGGAACAGGGGATTCAAGGAGGAAAAGAAAGATGGAACCATGGGTGTCCTATGGCCATCATGTCTGCACTCATGAGATCGTGAGTTATAGACAAGCTGAACGGAACCTGCTGAAATCACTTCATACTGTTTTTTTTAAACACTCACTTCTACTTTTCGCTTAGTTCCACACACTCTGGAGCTCCCTTTTGTTCTCTTGACCTGGTATACACTTTAGAGGGGTTTGCAAACCCTGTGCTTTCTGCCGTGCCCCAGGCGACATTCTCCTCAGAAGCAGGCATCTTAATGACCCTCTGAGAATTCCTAAGAGAGCTGACAACATGGAAGGCGCTTTTCTGTAAATCTTTGCCTATTTGCTTACTTTTCTTTTTCAAATCAGGAAGTCACCTTATTAACCACAAACAGAACTCATTCCCAAAGGGATTAGAGCTAAGTTTAGAAGCAACTACTTAGGAATAGTCGGCGAGTGAAGCCACATTAGAATCTTTTCTATGACCCACGGTGTGAACAATTGTCAACACAGCTACACAAGTCCTTGTCAACCGCAGGCTTTCTTCAGCGTCTCCTTCATTCTGGGAGCAAATGAGGACTTTGCAAAAGGTGTGGGTTCACCACTGAAGGAGAAGTCAGGGAGAAGATCCTAGTGGGAGTCACTGGGGTCTGGCCTCCAGTATCACAGTATGCTGGCTGCTCTTATTTGTGTGTGGTGAATCTCCCCCTTAGAAAATGTTTAAATCATTGGCATTCACGAAACAAGCCCTTCGACCACAGAGGGCACGTCCCTGGAGTGCATCCTTGAATGCGAAAGAAAATCAACGCTCGCAGTGCCAGCTCAGGTGTACCTAACTTGTCTCCTAAAACCGGAGGGACAGCATCGCAAGCATTTTGGAGGTGCAGTCTCTGAAAGAGAATATAATTATGACTAACATTTGCCTTGTCCTTTGTGGTTTGTAAAGTGCTTCCAGCTCGAGATGTCAGTTTGGATAGGGTTCCTGAGCTGGACCCTGTGGAGCAGGCAGTGGAGATGGCTCAGTAGGATGTCATCTCCAGTGACCATTTTCCTGGCCTTTGCTATAGTGAGACCTCCCAGAGGAGTTCCTGAGGGAAGATTACAAACTGTGGGTCTACAATGCTTCAGAGTGCCTCCCTTGCAGGGTCTGTTTCATACAACTACCCCCTGAGTTATGTTCAGTATTAGAATTCGTTGTGAAAAGAGAAAATGAATTGAGCTTGGAAACTGCTGTTTTCATAAATTATGAAATTGCCAATGATCTATGTTTCTTTGTGGTTACAGATTTAGATCTGTACAATGATTGGTCAGATCCTCAACACAAGTTCAGCTGCCTGTCCCTCCACATTAGGGAAACTAGATTGGTTCATTTGCATATTCAGCGCATATGCTAATGTATACTTTGTCAATGTTTCCCATCTCTAGAAGACGCAAAAGACAAGAAGGTCTCTGCTTCCTAAAGCTTACACTTTATTGAAAAATTGGAGTCATACCCACAAAATGTTGAGGGTCTAGAGAGGTGAAAAATCAGAATCCATTTCTGAGCAAAGAGATTTAGAGCAACCTTGAGGAAGTCCAGTTTGAACCAGGCCTTGATAAATGGGCCAGCTTTGTAAGGACAGGGGAGAAGGATGGAGCAAGCAGTGAACATACCATGAAGGATGGGACAATAGAGGGCTGGAGAGAAAAGTGAGAGGCCATCAATTATGGTGTGGTCATAAATGTATACTACCAGACAACCCCGCCAATGAACAGCATCCTGCGTGACTCTCACACTACTTTATTTAATGAAGATAGTCTAAGAAAATCAATCACCTGAAGTAAAATGAGAATATAAACCTATGAAAGAATCATAGTCCATATGCAGATTAGTGTTTGTAATTTCATAGACTTAACGCTGATACGCACATGTATGTATTCTGGCAGCAATTGCTTTATTTTCTGTTGGAAAGAAATGAAGGCTTCTTACTAAGACTATTTATCATATTGTATTACACTGTTAAGTGGAATGAATAGAGCAAGTATAAAACCCACCACCCAAACTGTTACTATTCATACTTTATGAAAAATTTTATTCTTCTGCCTTGATTGTCTGCTTTCTATATGCTTATATTTTAGTATATCAGGAGTATTTCTCTACTCATCGTACATTCTCAACAAGAATTCTTTTAATGCAGTAGCTTCCATTGCACAGGATTATCATGATTTATGTAACTGCTTTCCTATTGTTCACTGGGCAGTCTGTGCCTTTATTTATTTATTTTTTAAATAGAAAACATTATAATGAACAGCCTCACAATGGAATCTTTGCACATACCCATAAACAGTTCATTAGAATGAATGCCCAGATATGGTATTCCTGGTTCATTGTGTGGCGCAGTGTGGTGTGATGGTAGTGATGGTGGCAGTGGCATGTGTGTTCTAATTCTATTCCAGGAGTGTGTCTCTCTTGATACTCACCTGCAGCAAGGCCTTATTGCTTCTCAGAGAAAATGATACAATCTGTGAGGAAGCTGCGATAGTCAGAAGCATGGGGGCTCAGCCACATTAGAGCAGAGACATTAAATCACAAAGACTTGTATGTAGGGAGCCCTTCAAAGATAAATCTTTTACCCAGAGAACCCCTCCTTTATCCATGCATAAGAATCAATTGCTATTCTCTGCATCACGGCTTCCTTTCCATTACCAGCCCAGCTTTGAAAACACTTCCATCTCCTCCTTATAGAAACCATCTGAGCGGCTAAGGTTTGCTGCTATTTCTCATTATGCTAAGGCTGATCACAGAGGCATACTGTGGCAACCACAGACACTAACCAGGCAGTAAGTAAGGGCAATTTCATTACAAGTGCACACTTGCATTTTATGCCCCTTAATCACGGTTGCTGTTCCCCCAAGCGGTAAGGGCTTCCAGCTTGCATTTTGACAATACCCTCTTTGTCTGCAGTGAGGGTGAGTGGCATTTATGGCTCCCTGGCACCTGACGCAGGGGCAGTATAAAGCAACTCTGTGTGTTTTACACGTGTGCCTTTGTTGCATGTGACCTTATGCAGAGAGCAATGTTAATGCTAGTCACGAACCCTTCTGGCTTGGTGGTTTTATGTTTTCTTAGCCTCTGGATGTTAAATGAGGTTCCTCTTTTGCCTGCCTCTTCACAAAACCTCTCTGGTTATGTGAATGCCCAGGATACAGCAAAAAATCCCTCAGCCATGAAGAGCAACTCAATGGGAGATATCTAAATAGTTCACTTGCTGTTTCTGTGCTGCTCCTCGAAGCATCTATTAGCCCCAAGTCACGATTATTGAGCAAGGATCATAAATTAAATTAAGTTAAATGGCATGTTCAAAATTCCGACCTGTCAGAAATATAATCAAATGGAGATTCCCAAGTCAGAATGATAAAGAAATCAATTGCATGATTAGTATTTACTTAAATTCAATTTCAAGGCTTTTCCCTGGTACCTGCCTTCCTGGTACAGCATTTATGGGGAGTTCTCAACCACCGATGTCTCTAAATGGGTCAGATGGCAAACGTTCTGAGCATGCTCAGAAGCAACATTGACCTGAGGGTCCATTGAGTGATAGGCTTTTCTAAGCAAGTGGTGGTAATTGAAGGGAGATAAGAGATACCGAGAAGGACAAAACACTGGTCCCAACTCTCATGACCAGAGGTATGAAGCAAAAGGTATCACAACCGACCTGGAATTAACCATCACCACAGATGATGGCCCCATCAGAATGGAGACTGAAATATTGGTGCTTATTTTGACATCTGGAGCCTGAGTACCAGCCTTGCTTGTAGATAAGTGTGCAGATATTAAAAGTAGCACTCACTAATGAGTAACTACTGCGTACTAGATACTTTCCTCATCAGCTCTTTGAGAATTTTGTACAATAATCATATTTACCTATTGCCCCCAGCTGTTCCCAGATCCTCCTCCTCCTCTCCATGGACCCTGCATTCTTCCCTCTTTTATGCTTCATTTTATAAATCCATCAAGTCCAATTTGTTCTGCAGGTATGGTCTTGTGTGTGTCTCTTTACATTAGAGGTTGGTTGACCTGTGTAGTTGGTTGCTTTTTACTCTCTGACTCTTTTGAGGGCTTGCCACCCAGCTCCCAAATAAATACATGAGTCTTAGTCTTTCTTATGAATGCCCAGCCTTAGCTTAGCTCATTTCTAGCTAACTTTTCTTAAATTATCCCATCTACCTTTCACCTCTGGGCTTTTATCTTTATTCTGTATATCTTCCTTTACTTCTTACTCCATGGCTTGCTGTGTAGCTGGGTGGCTGGCCCCTGAAGTTCTCCTCCCTCTCTCTCCCAGATTTCTCTTCCTATTTATTCTCTCTGCCTGCCAGACCTGCCCATTCTTTCTCCTGCCTTCGTATTGGCCATTCTGTTCTTTAGACCAATCGGGTATTTTTGGCAGGCAAAGTAACACAGCTTCACAGAGTTAAACAAATACAACATAAAAGAATGCAACAATTCTTTGCATTGCTAAACAAATGTTCCACAGCATAAACAAGTGTAACGCATCTTCAACTAAAATTCTACAAGTCTCACACTGGGATCACATCATTAAGCTAACAGACTCTGCCCGCCCCAGAAGCTATCAATCACCAGTAGATTATCAGCTAGAGATTGTATTCTGTACCCACCTCCCTTCTCCATTCCTGAATTTGGTCTAGCCTGAGCTTGCACTAATATTGCAGATGTTGTCATAACTTCTCTGAGTTCTTAAGTGAAAACGTTCAGCTGTGTGTGTCATCTACCACCTTTGGTTTTATGATCTTTCCAACCCCTCTTCTGCAATGATGCCTGAGCCTAGGGAGGTGGGGATGTGATATCAATGGCTCACATAGGACTGGCCATTTGGGAGCTTCTTATTCTTCTTGTTCTTGCTCAGTTGTAGGTCTGCAAATAGAAGTCTCTCTGATGACAGTTGAGAGATACACCAGTCTATGGGTACAACAAGTAACTAAGAGTCAGTTAATGCTATGTCCACTTAGTAGAAAGATAGTAATAGCTTCTTTCCTAGGGCCTTGACACTATGTCTAGCCCCAGGTTCTTGGGCACCCGGTAGTGCCAGATATGGGTTTCATCTTTTGGATCAGGCCTTAAGTAAACTCATAAAGTGGTTAGTAACTCCCATGATGTTTGGGCCACTGTTGCACCAGTGGGCGTGTCTTGCCAGGCCAGTCATTATTGTAGTTGTCAGTGTTCAAGCTATGTAAAACTGAAGCTTGCTAGATACTTGTGTTAAGTATTTGGGATGTGAAACAGTCACAGACCTGTGAAATAGAAGTGGTAATTATGATTTAATGAGATCTTGCTAGCACTGGACACTACTTGCCATATTTCATTAATTCTTTCTAACAACCTTAAGAAGCAGGTATTACCTGCAGATTATATGGACAAAGTGACAGATATTTTGAGATATCAAATACCCTGCCCAAACCAGTCAGAAGACAGTTGTTAGAGTTGGGACCTAATGTTTCATCTCTCTAGGAGTACAACATGCTGCTGCATCTCACTGGAAAACCAAACCACTTCATGTGCTTCCTCCGGCAAACCAGTTTTTCTGATTTTAATATCCTTATCTTAAGTTGAGGGTAGTAATGTTTCCCCAAGCTACTGCTCAGATTTTGTTTCAAAGAGGAAATGAGGTAATGGAAGAAAACATGTGTTGGAGAGACTCTCTTGGGCAACTCTGTATCTGCTTGTTGAATTTAATGTTCCTCTTATGCTAAGTGCTGAAAACAAATTTTAAATGCATGGATAAGGTAAATTATTTATTAGTAAAGCGTGGTCCCTTTCTTTGAGGGATTTGTAACTCAGTCCATTAAGTAAGATTTCTACATAAAGGGCAGACCAGAGGGCTGGAGAGATGGCCCAGTGGTTAAGAGCACTGAACGTTCTTCCAGAGGACCTGGGATTGGTTCCCAGCCCCCACATGGTAAGGATCTAGTGCTCTCTTTTGGCTTCCATGGTCACTATACACATATGGTATACATCTATACACATGGGCAAAATATTCATACATATAAAAAATAAAAATAAATACTTTTAAATACACAATAACATTCTGTGGCAGGAAATGGCAAGTGCCTAATGAGTGACAAAGTCATTGGCTATAAAAGAAGTCCCTTGAAGTAGAAGGTCTTGGCGTTGAGAAAAGGAGATTACAGGTAGAGCTCTCCTTGGTTCCTGAGCTGCAGGTGGGCCAGAGCTGCGGGCATGGAGGATAGAGTGGAGGGCTCTTCAGAGGTGAGGAATTGCAAGTCTAAAGATATGGGGGAAGGCTGTGAAATTTGTTGACAAATTAGTAAATAAATTGTATCGACTCTACTGAAAATCATTTTTCATATGGTAAAATAGCAGGCAAGATAAGCATTGGATACTTAGGCAGACAGTATCACTCCAAGTAAACACATTCAATAGCTGGAAATCCCAAGGATACATCAAAGGCACCAAACAACTACTCTCCATCTCTCTCCTCAGTGCACTCTGATGTGAATTCACTCAAAACTGCCAAACTTTACGTTTAGAAATGACTAAGGTCTCTAAACATCAAACATATCAAGACAAAAACAACAACAACAAAAAAAACCCCACACCAATACTCTAGAGAAGTGGGCAGTCTGGAGCCCTGGTGCTGGAGAATTGTCTGTATTCTGTCAGTCATGTATTTTAATAAAACGCTGATTGGCCAGGCAGGAAGTATAGGTGGGTCAACCAGACAGGAAGNCTCAACAAGCTGGCCCTCATGTTACAGAGCCCCAAATTCTTTCATTTATGACATGTATCCTACTCTTCAGTTTGTTGTTTTCTTTTCTTGTCTTCTATTAGCTTATAATTTATTTTTATTATTCTTATCTTCTTCCTAGGGATTGTCTGCTTTCATATGTGTGCACCACATGTATGCCTGGTGCCTGGAGAGGTCAGAAGAGGACATCAAATCCCTTAGGACTGGAGTTATAGAAGCTTGTAAAGCTACCATTTGGGTGGTGGGAAGCAAAGCCAGATCCTCCATAAAAGCAGCAAGTGCTTATCTATATCCAGAGCTCCATCCCTGTAATGTGTTTCTTTTTGGTCTTTGTGTCTCAGGTTGTAGTGCCTAGCACATAGTATATACTCAATATACTATGAAGGAGTTAAGGGTTGCAAGTATGCAAAGACTTCAAGTGAAGTGCACTTAGCTCAAAACCTTAAAATCTTCCTTAATACTATTAAGAATAAAGCTGAGGGCAAGTCAGCATTAATGAGGATGCAAAACCCACAGATCTTGGACAAGAAATAGTTAAATGACAATGTCCACAGCCACTGCAGCAAGGAATTGTTTTTAATTGTATATCACAGGAAGCACAGTATCACAGTCAATAACTGCTATTCAGACAAGTTTTTTTCCCAAGTAAATTCAATCTGTAAATTATTCTCTTCAAGGTGAAAAGCCAGGCAGACCAACAGAATTCTCCCCATCACTTCAGCAAAAAAAATCTCACACCGAACAAAGAAATAGAGAAAGGAACATTCGAGAAGACCTTCGCAAGTAAAAGGCAGAGGATACATCAGATGCTTTCCTATTAATCTATTTGACTACACTAGAATGGACATATACTTTTGAAAGGTAGAAATGAGCTCCACAAAGACACTGCCCTCTGAGGGAAGATAGAGAGTTCTGTACTTTTGTACACTGGTCCTACTTCAAGGAAGAGAACACTTCAAATCAGGCCAGTTGGAGACACAGAAGAAAAGAGATACTGGGACATCAGGAGAAACCCACGTGCCTTGAGTTATCATCCTGGGTTGTCTAAGTGTCTTGGCCAGTCTCTAAGAGAGGAAGATTGGGAGGAAAGGCTAGAACCAGCTTAAGAATAAACACAAACACTTGCAAGCCTTGTTCCCATTTTTGACGGGAGCTCCTTCATTATTCTTAGCTTGAGTGGAGAAAATTCTTCTATGATCTTTATCAAATCATGATTGAAAGCAATCTTCTCTAGGGTGGTTGCTCCTGTATTAGGGCTGGCTTCTGACTCTGAAACATATTTTCCATCTTGTCCTTAACACTACATTGAAATAGCTGTGTGAAGAGAGTAAGTCTTAGCGCTGCATAGCCCAAGACACTGAGCAAAACTGATCAGTGGTTTGAAGACACTTGGTAGCAATAGCCCTGAGGTAGGATGTGTCGTAGCAGCAGTGAGAACCATTTGTGAGGCTGGAGGTCTGGTTAGAGACACTTTCCTGAAATGAAGGATGTGCAGCAGAAATGGAGGCAAACAGTTCTGCCCCCCCCACCTCCTCCCCCTCACTCTGCAGTGTGGACAGAGCTTTCTGGACTGAGCGTCTATTTCTATGGTGTGCAATGGCTGCAGTGATAAATAATACAGCATGGTCCAGAGTGTGAGAGAGCTGGAGGGCTGGTCACTGAGGACTGTTCCTGAAGGGGGAAGACCTCCCTTTCATCTCCTCATTCACTTAGGCTTTAATCCATTTGACAAAGGTTGTGTAAAGTTCTATGTACTTGGTGCTATAGTAACTGACATTCAGGGTAGATCTGGGCTCTGAGCTTAGCACATGTCAGTTGAACAATGGGAAAGAGTCGTAGTCAAGCAAGAACAAAGATAAACAGGCTGGATCTTTTGTTAAAATGGTACCATGGGATGCACACCGAAACAAATGCATTTGAGGAGGGGAAGTTGGGATCAAGGAAAATCTTTGCAGAAAATGACTATTACACTGAACCAAGCCAGATTTTTTAAAAAGGCAGCAGCAATATTATGACCAATGTGAATCTAAGAATCTGTTCTAATTCTTTATTACAAAAAAAGAAAGCATGGAACCATGAGCTCATAATATGCACCAGACACACAACTTGACCAAGTCCATGACATATCAACAAGCCCTTCAGCTTACAATCTGACCTCTGGATTGGAGAACCCACCAGAACAACAGCAATAGGGAAGTTGTGAATACCACTTGTCAGTTAAACAAATGCCTGGTGAGAAACAACTCTGTGCTAGGCACCAGTTTAATCTTTGCAAATTTTATTATTTTATTTTAAAATGCATATGAGTGCTTTGCCTGCATGTGTGTGCATGCACCATACACAGGTGGTGCGTATGGTGCCCATGGAGGCCAGAAGAAGGCAGTAGATATTCTGGAACTAAAATGATAGACTGTTGTGAGCCACCAGTGTGAGTGCTGAGAACTGAAGTCATACCCTCTGGAAGAGCAGCTAGTGCTGTTAATCACCGATCCATCTCTCCAGTCCAGCTAGGCACATTTTATGTACTCTACATGCAAAAGAGAACACAGTGTCCTTACAGTGGTGAGAAAAAACAGAACAAAGGCCTGTGCTGGCTGGTGATAATTCTAGGGATAAAAATGAAAAGAGATGATCATGGGGGTCACATGAGGCCAACAAGTGACAAAGTTGACATACTATCTGAGTTAGGGTTGAGCTAACTTAGCTGCATGCTAAGGCCAACATGTGACAAAGTTGACATACTAAGTTAGTGTTGAGCTGGTGGCATGTTATGTTAGCCACTTTTCTGTTGCTATAACAAAACTCTGTGATCAAGAATAACTTCTAGAAAACGTGTTTAGGCTTATGGTTCCAAAGGAAGAGTCAGTAATGGTAGGGAAGGTATAGCAGCAGGTGGTTGGAATAGGATGCTGAGAGATGATGTCTTCAATTACAAGCACAGAACAGAGACTGAATTGGAAGTGGGGTGAGGTTATGAACTTGACCCTAGTGGTATACTTCCAGCAAGGCTTCCTCTCCCCAACAGCAGCACCAATTAGACACCAAGTGTTCACATGTGTGAGCCCATGGGTGGCATTTCTCACCCAAACCATCACATACAGACATAGGGAGGAGCATTCCAAACTGAAGGAACCATACAAGCAATGCCCTGAGGCAAAAGTGTACTCAAGACATTTGATTAACAATGAACGGGATGCTGTCACTGGAGCTGCCAGAGTAAAACTAAGAACAGAGGTTGAATCCAGAGCACCCAGATGCCATGTGGAGGATACTTGACAATGGTGTGTCTTTAAAGGTGCAAGCGACTATTTGTAGACTAGACAAGGTCTACAGAGAGGGGGAGCAAGGATGGAGCCAGGAGACCTGTCAGAGACTTTCCTTCTATGCCTTTCTATGACAACCTGTTGGGAGAGCTGCTGAGAGATGGATCGATTCTTGTGCTCTCTGTCACACACACACGCACACGCATGCATGTGCAGTCTTAGGATTTAGAGCTAGACTAAAAACAGGTTGAGGGATATAAAGGAGTGATGAGGACCACTGAAACTTTGGGTGGTGGCGAATCACTCTGCCCGATGTAGTAAATAGCACATATTACCAGAACACTCTCAGAAAGCTTATGTTTTGATGAGCTCTACGTTCATCCTATTTGTAAATACCTTTGAGAGTACTAGATGAGCATTGAGAAGTGTAGAGAAGTTATGATAGCTGTACATTTTACTTGGACAAGAGTTGTGGTTTTGGGTAGAAGGAGACTTACTTCAGAATTATATAACATAACACAAAATATAGGTGAAGGAAGAAATAATAGAGTCTATATAGGGATCCAAGGAAGTCTTGAGTGAATGTGTATTGTTTGGCTATGTACGGCCATGTCAAGGACCCCAATGTCTCAGTCCATAGTAGAGCCATACCTGGATGAGGCTCAGAAGGATGCCAAAGCCTTCCTCTAGCAGTGTGAGGATAAAATGTAAGTTTTCTTCCCTTGGCTGTTTCTGACCTAAAGACTGCTTCACTACACAGACTGCTCCAACCAAGACTGGATAAATCTGTTTCCTTGTTCAACTGCATATAATAACCTGGAGTCCTTGTTTTTTTGTTTGCAATAACCCAGCCTCCTTGTTCAGCTGTATGCAATAGCAACCTCCCCCATTCAAGTGCATCTAATAAACACGCTGAACTTACAGGGTGATGTGGCTTTTCCGTTCAAAAACCCCGACAAGTCAACCTCAGCTTTTCTGTGTGTCTGTCCTTTGTTTATTCCTTCATTGCCCCAACAGGCCTATCCCTGGAGCTGTGCAAGGACATGGCAAACCTGTGTAGTTTTCGTCCCTGAGATTTGATACCCTCGCGCACCCCCTATCCCTGCAATTCTGACTCTCTCTAATCATTTTCCATTCTGCTGTCTCTTCTCTCTCTTCAAAATCACCATGTTGGGTTTTAGCATTCTCAGAGAGTGCCTTCAGGACAAAGCCAGGCCCAATCAGTGATGGTGTATAGTACACAATAAACAGTCAGATGCAGAAGCAGGCAGAGAGAAGGAAATCTCGCCTTGCTCCCAGAAGTGTGATTCATCCCTTGTTTTGTTTTAATCTTCATTAGAGATTATAGCTTACCTGGGCATCACCAGAACCCGGGGCATTTCCAGGGTCCCACAACCTGCACTGCGTTCATCACCTAGACATCGGTATTTCTCATTTCAGAATATTAAGTTAGGCAAATCTAACGTTGTGTGAAAATCGCAGCTATACATAGATATAGCCTTTGGGTTCCGACTCCTCCATAATCATAGCGAATTGCAGGAAAGATATTAAAAAAGAAAGTAATTTCTGAAATTCCATTTGAATGTTTACAATACCCGTGCTCATCTTCTGCAATTACTGAATTTGCTTATTGCAGTTGTGAATTCCCCTAGAACACTACTCAGGGGAAAGCAGGAACCATATATATGCAATTCACCACTAACGTATTTCCCAGTGCCAGGTATGAAAGAAGTGTCTCATACTCAGACTATATTTGACTGTGAATGAATGTATCACTCACTGTCATTAAATCACAGCAATGTATTGGAGAACCACAGTGGCATTAGTTATCCTTACCATTTGTTATTTAAATTTGTAGCCTTCAACTTTTCAAAAGAATTCAAATTCTTTTGAGATGAGAGTATGCTAACTCATTGGCTGGACAGATGGCTTAGCAGTTGAAAGCACTTGTTGCTCTTGCAGAGGGCCAGTGTTCAGTTCCTAGTACCCACATGGTGGCTAATAACTGTTCATAATTTCAGTTTCAGCAGATCCAATGCCTTCTTCTTTGGTCCGAGGGCACTGCATACATGTAGTACACAGATATATATGTATGCAAAACACCCATATAAAGCGAATAAAAAATTAAAAATAGTATTATAATATACTATAATCTTGTAACATCTTTATTGGTAGGATGCAGCCTATCAAAAAATAATATAGTCAGACATTATTTTATGAATACTTAACAAAGCAATATTCTGAGTTTACAGTAGGAATGCATTAAACATGTGTATGTGATTCTGTAATTCATCTTTCCAACTCAAAGCACCCAGAAATAAAGACATTTATTCAAGTTGTATTAAGTTTGTCTTTTTAGCATAAAGTATACATGACAATCTCCTTGGAATTTTGAGGGGTTTGTGGCAAATATGATACCTTTGTGATCTTTTTGTTCTCAATGCCTCTATAATATACCAGATACTTGAGAGAAGATAGCAACATCTTATCTTAGCAAACTGATAGTATTAGTACTGTTTTCAACACTCATTGCATATTCCGAAGGGCATATGATGTGGGATTCCCCTCTGTATATTGGGAATACCGCTGGTTAATAAAGAATATTCTTTGGGTCGATTGCAGCACAGAACAGGGCAAAGTGGGAATTCCAAGCAGATAGAGGAGGAGAGAGTAGGCGGAATCAAAGATACGCCATGTAGCCGCCAGAGGAGAAAGACACCAGTTGCCTGCCAGGATCCTTACTGGTAAACCACGAGTCTTGTGGTAAAATATAAAACAATAGAAATGGATTAATTTAAGATGTAAGAGGTAGCTAAGAATATGCTAGAGTCATTGGCCAAGCAGTGTTGCAACTAATACAGTTTCAGCATGATTATTTTGGGTCTGGGTCGCCAGGAAACAAACAAGCAGCCTCTGCCAACAGAAAGAGAATAAACTACCCTAAGAGGAAAGCTGGATACTTCTCTTAACTCCCAGTATTTACACCATGACTTCAAGCCCCAGGTCTATTCAAGACCCTGTCTCTATCTCATGCTTGGCTCTTCGTAACAATCAGCTGCTGCAGGTCCCATACAACAGTAGTATTTCTGATGTGACCCTGGCCCAACTGTCAATACTTCAACTCCTTGAAGCCAAGATGCTTTTACCCAGAGGTTTCGGAAGAAGGGCTCAGCTGGAGCTGTCCGTATGCTCTTTGCCAGATGCCCCTGTCTTTCCCTCTGCAGCTTAAAATGCTTAATCAAAAGAGCAATGATCTGCAATCTCTCTCTCTCTCTCTCTCTCTCTCTCTCTCTCTCTGTCTCTCTCTCTGTCTCTCTCTGTCTGTTTGTCTTTCTCTCTCTCTCTGTGTCCTCCTCCCACTCTCTCATGTGTATGTGTGTCTCCATATGCACACACAGAATAACCTTGAATGCTATCCTTATAAATTAAATGCTATCTGCTTTATTTATTTATTTTTGAGATATGGTCTATCATTGGCCCGGGTCTCACCAATTAGCCTAGGCTGGCTGGTCAATGAGCCCCAGGTCTTCCTGTTTTTACTTGACGAGTCCTGGGATTAAAATAAAATGCCCATCATTCTGCACTTCAGTTCTGGGAATAGAACCCAGGTCCTTTTGCTGAGAGGCAAGCACGTTCCCATCTGAGCTATCTCCCAGCACTGTGCCTCCATTTTTGTATGTTTGTTTGGTAAAACTGGGGGGTTGAGCCCAGGGACTCATGCATGTAAGGCAAGTGTTCTACCCCTGAGCTACAGATAATTTTGTCAAATCTTTTGTTTTATTTATTTAAGTAACATTTTTTTCATTTATTTTACATACCAAGCAGTTTCCCCTCCCTCCTCCCCTCTAGTCCCCACCCCTTCCCCACCTACCCCTCCCTCTCTACTCTTCCTCCTTCTCCATTCAGAAAGGAACAGGTCTTCCATGGGCTTGCACAAAGCACTTCTCATCAAGTTAAGGCAAGACCAAGCTCCTCCTGTTAAGTTGAGGCAGGGTGAGGTAATCCAGCACAGGGAACAGGTTACCAAAAGACAGCTAAGCTCAGGGACAGGTTCTGATCTCACTGTTAGAAGCCTTACTAAGAGACCAAGCTACATGACTGTCACACACATGAAGAAAGCCTAGGTCGGTCTCATGTAGGCTTCCTGACTGTTGGTCCAGCATTCATGAGCTCCCACGAGCTCAGGTTAGCTGTCTCTGTGGGTTCTCCCCATGATGACCCCCCATGACTCATACAATCCCTCCTCCCTTTCTTCCCCAAAATGGAGCCCAGAGCAGTGCTTGTATGTGGATCTCTGCCTCTGCTTCCATCAGTTACTGGATAGAGTATTTCTGATGTCAGTTAAGAAAGTCACCAATCTGATTATAGCAGATAGCTAGTTTAGGTACCCTCTCTATTTTAGTTGGGGTCATCCTTGTGGATTCTTGGGGGTTTCTGTGGCAAAAGGTTTCTCCCTAATCCTGAAATGCCCCATCAAGACATCCCTTTAGTTACTTTTCCCCTCTCTTCTGCCTATAACCCCCATCTGCATCTATCCCACCCAACTGGCTCCCTCAGTTGCCCATCCCTCCAACATCCAGCCCCCAACCCCTGCCCCAAGTTTACCCAGGAGATCTTTTCTACTTCCCCTTCCCAAGGAAATCCATGCATCCCTCTTTGAGCCCTCCTTGTTATTTGGCCGCTCTGGGACTGAATTGTAGACTGGTTATCTTATACTTTACTCTTAATATCCACTTATGAGTGAATACACACCATGTTTGTCTTTCTGGGTCTGTGTTACCTCACCCAGAAAGATTTTTTTCTAGTTCCATCCATGTGCCTGCAAATTTCACAATGTCATTGTTTTTTACAGCTGAGTAATACTCCATTGTATAAATGTACCATATTTTCTTTATTCATTCCTTGGTTGAGGGGCGTCTCAGTTGTTTCAAGGTTCTGACTATTGCAAATAATACTGCTATGAATATAGTAGAGCAAGTGTCCTCGTGATATGATTGTGCATCCTTTGGGTACTTGCCTAAAATTGGTATAGATGGGTCTTGAGGTAGATTGATTCCCAGATTTCTCAGAAACTGTCATATGGATTTCCAAAGCTAGTCCCAGATCTCACACTTCCTCTTTTCAAACACATATCCTTTCATGTAATGGGAGTATATGTGTGTGTGTGTGTGTGTGTGTGTGTAGTTGTGTAGCTTTAAGTGGCAGCATATTTATTCCTAGAATAGATTCCAATTAAACTTTCCTTCTATTGTTAGCAGCTCAGATTGCCTAGAGTTTCATTGTTGCAGAAGTCTCATCTCAACAAAAAATCCTACTGTTTATCTCTCCTGTTCATAAGTGATTTTTGCACATTTTGTTAAAAATACTTTGAATTTTTTTCCAAAATAGTTCCCCTACCCATCTCCCAGATCACTAAACAGAAAAGTAGGAAATTCCCTGGGCTCCTTTCATGGGGACTTGGGTTTGGGTCCCTAACATCCACACAGAAGCCAGGTGTAATCCCAGCACTGGGTGTGGGTGGTAGAGGCGGCATGTAGAGGCTAGCTGGGTCTGGCTGGTTGTGCAGCCGGTAAGAAAACTGGCAAGCTCTAGGTTGGGTGAGAGACCCTGTCTCAAGAAATAAAGTGGCAAGGATAGAGCAGGACTCTTGAGGTCTTTCTCTGGCCTCCATGCATGCACATGGCAACACTCATACACACATACACTGGCATTTGCATACACCATTCACACACACACTTATACAACACGACACAACCACAGAGTGAGTTCTCGCCAGTATCATTGCTTTGTTCATCCTTCCCTTGAAGACATCTCTGTCAGCCTAATAAAAAGTTTTGATTGCATTTTAAAGCAAATTGACCAATGAGTTTTGCTTCCCAAGTGGAAGATCATGTGTATTTAAAGATGCTTGCCATCTTTGAGCCTATCTATTAAGACCAGGAAGTCACTTCTGAGTGGCTGACCTTTCTATGGTCTTCATGTGCCATTAAATACTTGAATACTGGAAGCTTCAGATGACTGTTAGTCTTAATTATGTTTTATTATTCCCCATTCCTGCAGAAGGTTTCAGTCAATTTAACCAGGGGAGTCTTTCTTCACCTTTTCTCATTGGTTCACTTCTAGTCAAATAATGACAGATTTCTGGAGATGTTAAGCTAATTTCATTTTCATCACATGGGCTATTTTTCCTTGACTGACAGGAAGAGGAAGAACTAGCTTTTAGGCAGGATGTCACCATGGCTCTGTCTCCTCTCTTTCCAGCTTCCAGTACTGGTACAGCTTCAGGAGCAAAAGATCAGAATTTCTCGGATTGTGCCGCAGCTGTTTGCATGCCTCATCATGACAGAGAATAAACAGGCGATGAAACCGCCAATGTCCTTACCATCGACTGAGGCCGCTCCTGCTGCATGAAGAATGTGCCCTGATGCCCTGTCTCTGCCACACTTGTTTAAGAAGAGGAATGAATTTGGAGGGCTCTGGTTTTTCTCTTTGCTCTCCGGGGGAGGCTGGCTTCTAAGCAGCACGTTCATATCTTTGTATTCCCTTTCTCTCTGTGAAAATTTCATACCAGCCCGATTCTAAAATCTATTTTGTGTTTAAATGTTGCTTACAAGTTATTTGTCTTTGAATCGTTGAATGCTTTCCAGATACTGGAATTCACTGCTCAGTAAATATTTAGCCACAGCTAACTCGTCCTCCAGGCACCATTAAGCATATTAACTAGAAGACCAGATAACAAGTGTAGGAAAACGTTTTTCACGGTTGAAATATTTATGAGAAAGAACTATCTCAGGTCTTTTGAAATAAGACCATGAATGGTTTTCCTTATAAAAGTGGCTTCCGTAGGACATCCAGTACATGTCAACAACTGTGCCCTACTTACCCCCTCAGGACACCTTTCATTGAACCGATGTGGAGACTAAAGCTCAGAGAAACTAAGTAGGTTTGTTCACTGGGCAGGTGGAGAATGGAAGCTTGTCCGACAGACTGAAAAGACACTTTCTCAAACATAAGAACATTCTGGATGCTTTCAGCTGGTTAGTGACCTGGGAATGTCACAGTCAACCCCCTTCCTAGTTACTCTATCTGGGACCTTGCCACTACCCTCAAGAAATAGAGCATATTTTTTCTTCTTTTGACTCTGAGATGTCCCCATGACTGTTTTGGTGAACAGCAAGTGTCTCATTAATCTTCTCCAAGTATGTCCAAATTCAAAGATAGGATTACTGAGAATGTCAAAACGTCAGCCACAGAATACTTCTCTCTGTAAAATCAATGAAGGCAGGAAGAGGGGGAAAATCGCTGCAAACAAGATTAAAATCAGGAGGCTCCTGAAGAGAAGCTAAGACATCTAAGGAAAACTGTCCGTGGGAGGAGAATCACTGGTCAGTCCTTCAAAGAGGTACAGTTTGGGGAACACTAGAATGCAATCGGCTTTGCATGGCTGTCTGCCACGTCCACATACAGAAAATCAAATCCCTGTGTTAAGAGTCTGAGCAAAGGCCAGAGAGATGGCTCAGGGGCTAAGAGTGTCACCGCTCTTGAGGAAGGCCAGAGTTCATCCCCAGCGTTCATGCCAGGCAGTTCACAACTGCTTTTAACTCCCGTTGCGAAGGATCTGACACCCTCTTCTGGCCTTTAAGATTTTTACATGCATGTATACAAATAATACAATGCAACACATACACACAAATACAATTAATTAGATAATTAATTAAAAAAGACTGAGCCCTTCAACCACCTACTTCATGTGTTTATTAACCTTCTCTGCATCTCTGGACAAAATCTTCATCTCCGTCTCTGGCTAAAATCCCTTCCAGCCTGATGGAGAGGTTAGGCCTATGTCCCCCTCTGCCCTTGCTGGTGCTTACTCCCTGCAGTGTCTTCTCTGAACAGCTCAGAGACACTGAGTCACCTGGCACATCCCATCCCCCAGTGCTGACCTGCCTCCAGGATTGTGTTGTTTGTACAGTTCTCCCTTTTACTATCCAAAAGTGAATTCAGTTAGAATCTAACATTAACTCATAGGGTTTGCACTAGGCACACATATTTGACCATGGTACCCATTAGTCCTTTGGATTTCAGCTGAAGCCTAAATTATTACAGGTTAATTTTTGGTATCCACATCTTTCTCAAGGTCTCTGAATGACTCCTTCGTGTACACCAATGTTTCGGCACAATCATCAAAACTTTAGACACACTGAATTTACAGTATCTATTACAGAACTTTCGATGTTACGACTCATTTATTTCTTAAAGTTTAAATATGAGATCCTTAGGAACTCCCAAACTCTTCATCACAGAGGAGTTTATTAGCTAGTTACAGTTATCTGAGCCTAAGTCTGAGACATACAATCTTTGCCTAAGCATCTTATTATATTGAATTCTCACTTTCTCTGTCTCTCATGGTGCTAGGATTTAGGAATCCTGAATTTTTCTAAGACTGGGGAAGCAAGTACAGTAATCCTTTTTGTAATGTGTTTATCAAAGCCCGTTTGACTTGGGAGGTTTTGGAATCATACCTCCTGGGTTTTTCAATCACGTTGCATTGCCAACTAACTATGCAACACTGAGCAAATAATTTACAGGTTCTGAGACTTGTTCTTCCTTGAAAATCATAACAACAGTATCTGGCTTTCGAGATAATCCTGAAAATTAAGAGACAGGCCCCATGCTCCAGAGTACACAACAGATGCTAGATTGCCAGGTAAGCCACCTGCCTGCAGACTCTCTTAGTCCCTTGGTGCCTGCCACCATATCCCTAATCCCCTTCCCCTCATCAATGCCATGTCCCATCCCCCAACTCAGGCAGAAACCCCCTGCTTGACCAGAGGTTCTGATGACCCTCAGACCTCCAGGTAGGATGCACTACTATGGGCCCCCTCACTATCTTAGCACCCACAACCACATCCTCACTCCCTCACCCTATTCATCACTCTATCTCAATCCTTAACTCAGATGGAGACAACCCCCCTCCATATAACTAGAGGCTACACCTGCCACCAGAAGTCCAGCGCCCAACTTGGGTGAAGACCCTCTGCTCAACAATAGGTGACTACATCCAGAAGACCAGAGAAGAGACAGAAACCAAGGGGCAAAACACTCATTCAACAAAGACAAAGTTCAAAAATTGGAGGAAATTAATTAATCCCTTAAAGAAAGTCAAGAGAAAACAAACAGTTGAAGAAAAAAAATTATTCAAGACCTGCAAATGAGAAAAAAGCAATAAAACCAATAATGGAAAACCTAGGTAAGCAAACAGGAACTACAGATGCAAGTATCATCAATACAACACAAGAAATGGAAGAAAAAAATCTCAGGAATTGATACCATGGAAGAAATAGATACATCTGTTAAGTATTTTTTTTTTAAACTGACGAACCTCTGTGCCAACGCAATAATTCCAATCAAACCAAATTAGTCCAAATTTTAAAATGTCCAGGTTTAATGGCTGCCAGCACTCCCGGGTGCCCCTTCCCGGGAAAACAAGGAAAGGAGGAAGAAAGGAGAACCAGAACGATCATGGGAAACCAGGAGACCATGAGTTCATTCTCTGGGGAGTAGTTTAAATAGCCTGTGGGAGTGGTCTTAACCTTCCCTGGCGAAGGGGCCACCATTTGGCTGGCTCTCTCAAGGAGGAGTTTAGACTGAGGCAACTCCCAGAGGAGGGAGCTTTGAAATGGAACTTTCCACCCAGCATTTCAAGATAAATGCCAGGGGCTGGGGTGAAGCCCCTCAACTAAACAACATCCATCAAAGAAAATACTAAGTTAAAAAAATTCCAAGACAATACATCCAGGAAATCTGGGACACTATGAAAAGACCAAACCTAAAAATAATAGGAATAGAAAAAGGAGAAGAATCCCAACTAAAAGACCCAGAAGATATTTTCAATGAAATTATAGAAGGAAAAATTTCTAACCTAAAGAAGGACATGCCTATAAAGTTACAAGAAGCTTATAGAACACCAAGTTGACTGGACCAGAAAAGAAAGACTCCTTACTGAATAATAATTAAAACATTAAACACACAAGACAGAAAGATTAGATTAAAATTTTCAAGAGAAAAAGGCCAAATAACATATAAAGACAGACCTATTAGAATTGCACCTGAGTTCCCAATTGATGCTCTAAAAGCAAGAATGGCCTGGACAGATGTGCTGTAGACTCTAAGAGACCATAGATGCCAACCCAGACTACTATACTCAGAAAAACTTTCAATCACTATAGATAGAGAAAACAAGATATTCCATGAGAACATAAAATTTAAACAATATTATACACAAATCCAGCCCTACAGAAGGTAGTAGAAGGAAAACCTCAACTGAAAACATAAGAAATACATAATTTCATATGTATTTCTCATATAATCTCGCATCAGCAACACACATGCACACGCATACATACACACTTAAAATACTACCACCACCACCACCAAAAACAAAACAAAAACAGGAATTAACCATTATTGGTCATTGATATCTCTCAATATTATTGGACTTAATTCCCTGTAAAAAGACATAGAATTGCAGAATGGATGCATGAACAGGATCCATCCCTTCTTCTGCATACAAGAAGCAGACCTCAACATCAGAGATAGACATTACCATGTAAATGGTTGGAAAACGATTTTCCAAGCAAATGGACCTAAGAAATAAGCTGGTGTAGCTATTCTCATATCTAACATAATACACTTCAAAATTAATAACAAGAGATGGTGAAGGACACTTAAGAAAAACATACCAAGATGATTTTTCAATTCTTAACATCTCTGTCCCAAATATAAGGGCACCAATGTTTGTAAAAGAAACATTGCTAAAGCCTAAAGCACAAATTGACCCTCACACATTGATAGTGTGACTTCAGTACCCCACTCTCACCAACGGACAGGTCATCCAGCCAAAAACTAAACAAGAGCAATACTGAGGCTACCAGATATGAGGCACAGGAGCCTTGGTGCAGGAACAACTTCCTGAGAAGAAAGAACACTGATTGCACAGGCACTAAAATCAACATTTAACAAACGGCACCTCATGATACTGAAAGGCTTTTAGTAAAGCAAAGGATATTGTTGATAGGACCAAATAGCAGTCTACAGAATGGAAAAAGATTTTCACCAACAGAGGGCTAATATCCAAAATATATTCAAAAACAATCAAGAAACTAGATGTCAGCAAACTAAATAATCTAATTAAAATGGAGTACAGATCTAAATAGAATTCTCAGTAAAGGAATCTCAAATGGCTAAGAAACACAGATAAATGTCCCTTAGTTATCAGGGAAAGGCAAATCAAAAGGACTCTGAGATACCATCTTACACCTGTCAGAATGACTAAGATAAAAAAAAAACTTTATGTTTTATGATGACAGCTTATGTTGGAGAGGATGTGAAGCTAGGGGGGAACACTCCCCCATTGCTGGTAGGAGGGAAAATTTGTACAGCCACTTTGAAAATCAGTATGGTGGTTTCTTAGAAAACTGGGAATCCATCTTCCTCAAGACCCAGCTATGCCACTCCTGGGCATAGACCCAAAGGATGCTGCATCATACCACAATGACACTTGTTCAATTATGTTCATTGTATCCTTATCCATAATAGCCAGAAACTTGAAACAACCTTGATGTTTCCCAACAAAAGAATGGAGAAAAGGAAACAAACAAAACCAATGTGGTACATTTATACAATGGAGTATTATTCAACTCTTTAAAAAGAATTTTATGATGTCATCATGAAATTTGAAGGCAATTAGATGAGACCAGAAAAAAAATCATCTTGAGTGAAGTATTCCAGACTCAGAAAGACAAACAAGCTATTTAAAAGTGGATATTTTCTGCTAAATAAGTGATACTCATGCTATGATACCCAGAAAGGCTAAGGCTAAGGAGGGCTGTAAGAGGGATGCATGGATCTTCCTGAGAAGGGTAAGTGGAATATATTTTCTGGGAGAACTGAGGGAAGATGGGAATGGGAAAAAGGAGGATAAGATGGGGAATGGGAGGGCATTTCGGAGGGGAAATGTGGAAACAGTGTAGTAGGAACTTCCAGAATTCTATGAGGGTCACCCTATTGAGGGCTCCTAGTCATGGAGGATTTGGACCCTGAACTGGCCATCTTCTTTAACCAGATAACTTCTAGAGTTTGGATGGGATACCAACCCAACTACAAAACATTCAACCTACAATCTATCCTGCCTGTAAACTGTACTGGGGCAATGGAGGCACAGGATTTGTGGGAGTGGCCAACCAATGGCTGGTCTAATCTGGAGCATACACCATGAGAGAGAGAGCGCAAGCCTGGCACTGTCTACATGACTGGGAACCAGAGGCTGGATAGCCCAGAGACCAAGGATAGAAAAATAAATTGATAAATTCATTCCCATTAATATTCTGTTATACTCATAGATGGGTGCCTAGCCCAATTGCCATCAGAGAGGCTTTCTTTGGCAGCTGGTGGGAGCAGAAGCAGAAAGCCACAGCCAAACATTAGGAGAAAAGAGTGCCCAAACTGGAGATCTCTATTGGTTTCCTCTCCTTTCAGCTTGGAGAACCCCATAGAAGAGAGGGAGGGAGAATTGTAGGAACCAGAGAGGGAGAAGACACCGAGAGAACACAGCCCACAGAATCAACTAAATGGGGCTCATAGGGGCTCACAGAGACTGAAGTGCCAATCTGGGAGCCTGCGTGGCTCTGCAAATATGTTCTGGTTGTGTAGCTTGGTGTTCTTGTGGAACCACTAACAGTGGGAGAAGAGGTATCTCTTACTCTTTTGCCTACTCTTGGGACCCTTTTCCTCCTACTGGGTTGCCTTGCCCATCCCTAATGTGAGAGTTTGTGCCTAGTAATTGTATCTTGTTATGCAGTGTTTGGTTCCTGTCCTTGGAAGGCCTGCTCTTTTCTGAAGAGAGACAGAGGACTGGATCTGGGGGAGAAGGCAGGGAAGGGTACTGCAGTCCAGATGTAATACATGAAAGAATAACATACAAACAAGCAAGCAAACAAGTATATGAATATAAGAAAATAAAGAGGCTCAGTGAGTAGCTATTTAGAATGGCAGCCTCTCAGTAAGTACCTTCAGCAACTCTTCTCTCATGCTTCCATCTCCTGAGGTACAGAAGAGGCAATGATATCATTTTATCCATGGACCAGAAAGCTGTAGAAACGAAATAAGATTATATAGCCTGGAAATGTTTTGGAAGAAGTTAGAGGCATTTTTTAAGTGACAGGAAACAGTATTTTCTCTTGATGACTTCTGAAGTTCCCTGAAGATGAATTGTTTCTATTTGAAAAGTGTTTTATTTCAACCTTCAACCAGAATAAACACATTTGAATGGAGCATGAGTCCATGCTGTCTTCCAATATTTATTTATGATGAGCCTTAATTAAAAGTTCCTGATTCTATCTGTTTTCTGTCATGGCTACCTCTGTCTTGTGTGTTTTCACTTTTCTCCTCAATATCTTTTGTCAACAGATCCATAAATATCCTTCATACCCCAATTCACATAAAAGATCCACATAGCCTCCTTGCCCATTTTAATGGAAACTCACATTTAAATGCATATCTGTTCTCACAGCTGGTTTTGTGAAAGGAAAGAAAATTACCCTTAAAGGGAAAGGAATATGAAATGTGGTTGTGTCCAGTTTATGTTAAATAAAAATGACCCCATGCATTTTTATTTGAAATTAATTCATGCTGGCGAGAGCCTCACATTTATCAGGTCCTTTGTGATTTGAACAGATTATGTTAAGTGAGGACAGAATCCCAGGAATGCAGAATAACATTAACATTCTTAAAATAGAAAAGCCAAGGACTAATAAAACATTCATTTCTGCAATACATTACTGCATGTTAGAAAACATCATGCAAGTTCTGATTCTGGGAAAGATCATATTGACTATGCACAGTTTGGTCTATTGCTATGCTCTATTATTCTGAATTTGTGAAATTTTTAAATATCAATCTCTGTGTGAGCAGTTCTTGGAAAAAATTATACAGAATAATGAAAACTACATTATCACTGCTTAGGGAAGAAAAGCTTGCTGACAGTGAGCAATGTTCTTCCTGCTGAAGCAAGTCTCTTTTCATATCTGTTGGACCAGTCTTTGGCCACTGGTCCCACTCATTATTTGTTATTATTGAGTCTGAGAGATCTGTGCCCCACTGACCTATTAACAGACCTGGTGATACACAAGGCTCTGATACCTTCATAAGCTTGCTCTAAAGAAGGGATTTGTTATCAGTCCAACTTTACAGGTGAGATGTCAAAGGTACATCAGTGAGGGAGGCCAGAGGTATAACTATTTCAGGATTTTTTTTCTTTTAATCTCAAAGGTAGGATGAACAGTCAGAAGAATGCTCAACCCTGGGCTGTGAACCAAAGAGGAGCTGGGCAGACAAGATTTGTCTGCATACCTTGATGTATTCACTACTGAACAAAGTGTCAGCTCTGCAGGGGAACCGTCTTAGCCCATGCGAACAGGTTGGCTAATGTTTCAATGTGCTAAATCAAGCATGTTCTAGAGTAGAGGAGAAAACTAAATTCTACACAGGACACTCTGGGCATTTGAGGAAAGAGAAAGAGAGGAAAGGGAAGAAGGAGGGGGAGAGGGAGGAGGAAGAGGAGAGAGAGGAAGGAAGGGGAGAGGAAAGAGGAGAGTAGAGGAAGACAAGGGAGGGAGAAGGAAGGACAACTTCAAGAAGCTTCAGACTGAGACTCAGCAACCAGTGAGGAAGAAGGTTGTTTTTAAGATGTGGTAAGAGAAGATGGCATAAGATTTATATCCTAGAACAATTATAGTAATATGGTACAATATCATCAACCACCAACACATATAATACAGCACGAATATTATGCTAAAGGACAGCAGGTTATCACAGAAGAGAAACTATTACATTACATCACCATGATATAGCCAAATTAGTGAAATTTGCAGAAGCAATGAAAGGGTGGCTGCTGGAGAATGATGGGAATCTCTGTTCAATGAGTGTAAAGTTTCAGCCACCACAGCATTCATTTTGTAGCTTCTCAAGTCCTTCTATGAGTTTTCTGCCTGCAAACATCTGAAAGATTTTACTAATCAAGGAATCATATTGACATACTATGCAACACTTCACATGATGCATTGTGGAGACCCTATTACTCCTGGGTTATTTGTCCCAGAGCCTTCTGAATCAAATTCTGAGGAAACATCTTTCAAGTCCAAACAGAGGGACATCTGCAAAGTAATTGGACTCCTTAAGAACCATGAAAGTAATGAAAGTCTGAAGAACTACTTCAGATGTAAAGACTCTGAAGAAACCGGACGAGTGAGACAAACAAGGCTGGAGAGATGTTCCTTCAGGGGGGATCTGGTTTCTTCTTCCAGCACAACATGGTAGCTTACAACTATCTGTGACTCTGGGTCCAGAGGCTAGAGCTTCCACTTCTGGCCTCCAAGATCATCCAACATGCAAGTGGTGCACAGACATACAGCAATTGTTATTTAAAAAAAAAGTGGGAGAAAAAATCCAACACAATAGAGCACTGTCCCATTTATTTATTTAATTTCAATGTAGAAAACACAGCCTATTGTGCCCTAAACCTTAAAAGAGAAAATGAGTGGAGTGAACAATTCCAAAATACATTATGTACATTATATGAAATTCATTATTATGTATAATTAATACATCTCAACAAAATATAAAAGAATGAATGATTAATGTCAAGGAAGGAACTGAGTCTAGAGAGTGGGCACTCTCTAGGAACATTGCCTGTGAAAAGTGGTGGCAACAGATATGGAAATCAGTGATCTCTGTGTCAAGACATGTGCTGGGATAGGATTGTGGCTTCCACCATTGATTTAATACAGAAAACTTATACACATTTAAGCTCTCCTTCCTGTCATTTCCTATATTAATAAATTATGATTGTTAAACTGATAGAGTACCCCAATTATAGTAACAGCAACTTTGTATTAATTAAAGGTATTGACCCTCTCTTCCTTAAAAGAATATTGTGAATTATTTAGTAACTATGGGGAGTATTCAAATGACCTTGGTTTGATCTCAGATAAAACTTGTAGTCGTCCCAGCTTTGGAATGAATTTGGCCTAGAATTACTTATCCAAAGCATATCGTTTAGTATTCTGCCTGTCTAAGCATCTTATTTTAGAATCAACCATATAGAATTCTGATGTTAAGGCTTATCTTAATTCTGAGCTATCTGATCGTGTAGTAATTACTACAAAGCCATAAAGTACCACCAAACAATTTGTATCTCCTCAGGGAGTAATTTTCCTAGAGGAAAAATAGCAGTTGTCAAAAGACTAAGAATGATTTTGTTTACAAACAGATTTAGAAACCACTAAACAAGCAGGAGCATGCAGCGAGAGATATGGCTTCCATTCTTAAGCGTCTGACTTAAATCATTCAGCTTTAAGTGTAGATGATGAAACAGTTTTGAACTCTGGCGATGAACTGTAGGACACTGGACTTTGTGTTTCTCTGTCCACAGCTGACATGTATGTTGAAAACCTTTGTTCTTACCATCCTGGTTGTTGAAGCAATAGGATGGGAAAAATAGTAGTTTTTCCCCTTGAATCATTTCAATTCTATCTAAACCAAGTCAGCAACCATTAATCAACCATAGATTTTGTTGTGCAAGATACGATTATAAAATATAACTCTCTCTTTCTCTCTCTCTCTCTCTCTCTCTCTCTCTCTCTCTCTCTCTCTCACACACACAATCTTAGGACTCTGCTTCCTGACTTCTCAGCACTGAGGTTCCTTTGCCTTTCAGACAGCAAGACCAGTATGCCACTGATGGTTACTAATCAAACTGCTTAGTTACTCTCTCTCACACATACAATACTTAGGATTTTAAGTCATTTTATAGCTTGAAATCACAAGTACCAATAGTGTTGCTCATTTGACCCCATAAAATTCACCTGTGGTATTCTAAACATTATGGGTTTGCCCACTAACAACTATACTAGAAAGAGCATAAAGTATGTTTCTCATGAGAGCCTGTGATGTTGCTGGACCTCCATTTTCATTATTTTACACCCTTGATTGCCTTCAGAAATAAAATAATTAGTCTTTAAATTATGCACAGATATAAAATGTTTGCATGTTTCAAATTTTCAGCAGACTTGATGTTCACATCTTATTAAATGCAATTTTAAAAGTCAATTTAGATGCCTCCTAGTCATTCAGTGTTCCACTCAGCTGTGATTCTTGGCTTACAACATTAATTAAAATACCCTCATGCTGAGAGATTTTTGCTTTCCCTGGTGACTGTCCCTGGAATTGATGTACTTCAGCAATGAGGCTGACTTACATAGTTACAGAAAGTAGAGCTTATGTGAGATGTATTTGTATTCCCTGAAGATTTTTCAGGAGCTAAACACTTTATCTGAGTTTGCATGATGGTGTCAATAAGACAGTCGCCTGAGACAAAGAGCTGTCTCGTCTGTAGATCTGATATGATGTGGTGAGTTGGTAATTACTCAACGTTGCTGCCTTTTGAAGTATCATGCTGTAGCTAATGAATTATAAGACCACATTTTATATCTGTAAGATCAGAAGTAAAATATGACCACTTAGAAAATACATTTATATATACATATCAGAGATGTACCACTTAGTCAGGTCCCCCGAGTGAATGAGCAAATGGGTGGGTAGTTTATATTTCAGGGCTTGCCACAGTAAATGTAATTGACCAGTGATGTAGGAGGGTCTTCTATCTGTCTGTTGCTTTCATTGGTTAATTAATAAAG
>LOEQ01004159.1:73685-88191 GCA_001685075.1 Bramus lutescens | reverse complement strand
TGCTTAAATGAATACAATTTGTGTGTTGTTATTTTGGGGTATAAGCTAGCCATGCGGGAGCCTGGTGGGACGAAAAGCAGGCCCGCTCCCCTATCACTACAGACCAAGAGAAATAATCCAAATTGTTTATCTCTTTAACACTTTAAAGATGATGATTTTAATAACATCAAGATAACTTGGAATTAAGCAAACCTTTTAGCAAGTTGGTGAAATTGCCTGATCTCGGTCATGTTTGGTACAGCCTCTGATGCCCCTGAGTTTCCATTAGTGGTGAAACATGTCCCAGAAATAATGGATGTGCCATGATCCTACCTATTTATTTATTGTATACAGACAGAAGCAAAATGAAGGCTATTTCCACCCTTACTCTGTCTCTCATCAACTAATCTGTCAATGTGAAGAAGTCTCTGCTCTGTGAAATTAAATTTCTGTATATTCCTGGTCCAGGAAATTCTGTGTGTCTCTTCCTTGATCAATGTTTTACTGTTTGGTTTTAAATATTCCAATACATTTATTATATCACCTTATAATGATTGATCTTATAATCATCAGTACAGGCTAGACTCTCCATACTGAATCTGCTATCTTGCTAAAGCTTGACTTTATTAGTATCCAGACACTGTATGTGTCAGCCATCTAACCTCTAAGGAAAAAGCTGTTTGGTAACAATCTGAAAACTTTAGGGCCCAATTTAAAAATATAATCATCACATATTTTATTGGCAAAAGTTCTCTTAAATGCATTCTTTAGAGGCAATTATAAGATATAAAAAATAAAATAAAATAGAAAGCTGTTGAAGTGCCCCCTGACCTGAGAATCTATTAGGGAAAATACTGACAGGTTCAACCCAGTGGAGCAGAAACAATGACAAGTGAGAGAAGGGTCCAGCTCTTTAAAGTTAGTGCTGCATAACACAAGCAGATCCTTTATGCTCTACAGTGCATAATGTATGGTTTGGTTTGCTCAAGATTCTATCTTGGTGCCATGCATCATTTAATGGAGGTGGGAATCATTTAAGTGTATATTTTGTTTCTCTGTTTAGAGATATTAAATATGAGTAACTAACAATGTGATGGAATGGCAGTTTTCTTCTCAGAAAGTACTAGAGCTGTTTTATTCAAAGGAAAATATAGAAAAGGGTTGATGACTCTGACCCCATTAATACACAAACCCACCTGAAATGAACATCAGGATACTCGGCTGAGAATTTGGACTGTTTTATGTTGATGGAAAAACCTAATGTTTCTGTAATCATTTCACTGAACTCAGAGGTAGACAAGAACAACTCACTCATATCAACTAGGCCCATTGCCCTGCGTATTGTTTTCATTTCTGGTGCTGAGAGTAAACTGAGTGCCTCACATAGGAAAAGTACACTACTCTACCTCTGTAAATGGAGACTGCGCTTTAGTTTCCCAGCTGCCAAGACCTGAAAAGAACAACAAAAAAAGTTATACTAATTGCAATACTGTTTAGCCAGTGGCTTGGGTGTATTCCTAGATAGCTCTTACATCTTAAATTACCCATTTCTATTATTTTCAATTTTCCTACAAGGCTTGTGTTTTGTTACCTCTTAATTCTTGGGAAGCTACATGACATCTCTCTGACTCTGCCCTCTTTCTTCCTTTATCTCTGCTTGGATTTCCTGCCTTGATATATTCTGCCTTTCTATGGGCCAAAGCATCTTCTCTATTGTAATAAAACATATTCACAGCATACAGAGGGGAATCCCACAGCATCTCCCCTTTTCTGTCTAAATAAAAGGAAGGTTTTAATTTTGACATAGTAAAATTACATATAACAAGACAAGTTCAAGCAAGAATTACAGTTCCAATATTTAGTCTATTTGTATCTCGAAAGTTTCATATCTAATTTATCTTGTATCATAACTAAGGAAAACTGTAATTATACCTATCTGTCTTCAACTCCATTAAATAAACCAGAAGGAAATAATAGTACCTAATTAAACAGGAAATGGATTGTAAGCAACTTCTAAAACTCTAGAATTGACAGAGACAATCTCCCTGCCTGGATAGTCAACCAAAGTTCTCTGTAACATTGGGGCATCCATTTTTAGCCTATAGGTCCATAGTATCTGGCAGACTTTCCCATAAAGTCAAAAATCTGAAAGACTGTTTTACCTATATTGGAAGTTTGTCAGTTTCTTTCTTCTGTGTCCTGCAGAATGTCTAGCAGATTCTTTCATGAAGTAGGAACCATGAAGGACTGTTTCACCTTCTTTTGGCAAGTTCAGCAGCCACTTTTCTGTGGGTCCTCCAAGTCCAGTTCATACAGCATACTATCAAGCAGTCCAGGCAAGAACAGTTTCTTGCCCAAATGGCTAGCCTTGTTACTTTGAAGGAAAATTCCAGTTTCTTTGCTGTCCATCAACCTCTCTGAAGCAATTGGTGCTGACACAAGAAGACATTTCTCACTGTTGAGAAAAGTCTAAGTTCTTAAAACATTTTAAATGCCATTTTCTGTAGGTCTTTGAAAGGTCTGAAGAATACCTATTCATCTGAAATTTATCTCTGTATATCTAGGAAACAAAACTAACATGATTAAAAGTTTGATTAATATAGATGATGATCTATAAATCTGTATTTTTAATTATACATTACATTTTAAATCATCTGTATTAAAAATAATACCTTAAACAAGAGTAGAAATACACATATAACAAAATTGACCTTAAATTTGTATCAATAAACCAAAATACATACTAAAGTAAAATATTTATCTCTATATATCTTTTTTTTTTAGAAATTGAGTGTGACCATTAATCAATCAACCCCCTTTAAATGAAACCAAATATTTATGAACAATAATTTTGGGAATTTGGGCATTGTTTTCCCCGCACTGATCCTGCTATTTGTTGAACTTTATGGAGACCTTTCAGGGGGTCTTCTTCCATCAAACTACATTAGCCTGTAAGGATCCACTTTTTCTCATTCTTTTTGTAGAAACAAGAGCAGAATCTCTTTTTCAAAGTAACATATCCTCAGACTTAAATTTTGAAGTCAAGATACCTTTATGTTGGTTTAACACAGTAGCCCTCACAATCAAATGTCTCTCTGCAGTCAAAAATTCAAAGAAAACACAGTAATATGTATAATCCAGACTCTGTGTATTTCCCATCTTCATGTTGCTTAATATGCATATATTTTATTACTCTGTTTAAGAAATTTTTAAATCATTATTTTAACCTATGACTGTTTCTACTCTTTCTTTTCTCTTCTCTAAGCCTATACACATCTACCATACACACTGTGACCTGTTCAGAGGTCTTTTATATCTAAATCTGTCTTATTGTGCATCTGAAATCCTTTTCTTACAAGGAACAGTTTTAAAATGATAAGCAGTGTGGTCTCAGGGGTCCTAGATGCTGGCTCCATCTCTCTTGGCCTTTTAATATGACAGAGATATGTTCACCTCCCGCTCTAGGACTGCGGGGTGGGAGCCATGTTCACCACTTCAACTCCAAAAAGCAGTGTTCAGCACATAAACTCTGTTTTTTTTTTCCTTAGTAAAAGCTAAATCAACCATGCAGCAAGCTATGCAGACTGGAAATGTCTCTGTGTATGTTGGTGGGAATGTACCGTGCTTTCCTGTCATGCACACCTAGTACACCGGCTCCAACCAGTTGTCCAGGCAGGAAGTGCTGATTCACCTGCAAGCTCACAGCTACTTTCCTCCTAACCACAAGTGGATGTACAAGCACCAGGATCAAAGTGGATGGCCAGTCATGCAGGTTAGTCCCATATGTAAATGAAGGTTGTGCTTTAGTTTCCTGGCTGCCCATGCTCAAATAATCACAGAAAACTATATTAATTGCAACATTGTTTGGCCAATGGCTTAGGCAAATTCCTAGCTAGCGCTTACATCTTAAATTGACCCATTTCTACTATTTCATATTTTACCAAGAGGCTTGTAGTTTGTTACCTTTTGCTTCTTGGGAGGCTACAGGGCATCTGTCTCACTCACTCTTTCCTCCCCTGTCTCTGCTTAGATTTCTCACCTTCATATATTCTGCTCTGTCATAGGCTAAGGCAGCTTCTCTCTTAACCAGTGATAATAAAGCATACGGGAGGGACTCCCACATCATACCTCAGAGTTGGACACATCCTCAGCCCAACACCATTCTTTATGGATTCAGTTGCTGTTTTTATCCAGTAAGCAAGCCATCAAGCTAGTCTTAGATGTCACTATCAAGAAAACTCACCTGAACTCTGGTATCTCCATTGAACCTTTCACATCATGGTTCTGGTGATGGTTGGCCCTGCCTCCATTCTTCTCTCCTTTTCAGTTTTCTCCATTCCTCCTCTATCCCTTCCTACCTACTTCCTTTCTTCTTTTACCTCTCATTTTTTTGTCTGAAAATTACTGTGTGCATGCAACCCTTGTTATCCCTTTACAATCCTCCAGATTGGTGAAAATGGAATAGAAATATGGTTATTTGGTTTTTCTTCTCATGTGCACCAGAGATGACACACAACATATGTCCAGATGAGACAGTTTAAAGGGTCACACATTCACAGGTGGAAGATGTGAGCCTATATGGGGAAGCCTGGTTTTGAGGTGAATCCAAGGAGGATTCAGAGGACATTTTTCTTTCTGCTGAAGTTGTGGGTAAGATCTCCAGATGGCAAATAATCAGGCAAATGAATAATAACAATTAAATGTTTATGGCTATGATAGGAAGGCTGCAATCTGTTGTATGTACTTTATGTACCAGAATAGTGGAGAATTCATGGAAAAATTCCAGGGATTTAAGAGTAGAAAAAGAAACTTCCTGACCACTCTGTAACACTTGAAAGTGAGCCTTTTCACTCTACAGTTCATGCTAAAGGATATTGCTCTTATGAATGTGGGGAACACTGGGCTATTACCATTGCAGTTTTCATTAAAAAGGATAAAAGGATACCTGGGAAAAGAAACTGATGAGTAGATACCATTCCAGTTTACTTCTGTTGCCACGATTAACCCCAATACTAAAAGCAACTCAGAGAGGGAGGGTTTATTTGGCTTACATTTTCATGTCACAAGTCAATACCAAAGGAAGTGAGAATGAAGCAAAGGCCATAGAAGAATGGTGCACACTGTCTTCTTCCCAGATCACCTTCGGTTGCCTCTTTTATATATCCCAGGCTCACCGGACTAAGGATGGCCCTGCCCATGGTGGACTGGCTCTTCTACACCAATTAGCAACCAAGAGACATCCTCATAGGTTAGTTTGATTGGGAAATTCCTCAATTAAAGTTTCTGCTTCCAAATTGTGTCAAACTGACAACCAAGATTAGGGTCACACATATACATAGGGACTGAGGGTAGCAGGCACAGGCCTGCACAGGTGTGCACCATGTCCTCTGTGTATATAGCATGCCTTCCATTTTATTGTTTTTATGGAATTCCTGAGTGTGTGAATGAGTGGGTCTCTGATGATCCTTCCTTCTCTTGGGCTCTTTTCCTTCCATTTGTTTCTCTTGTCCAGCTCCACTTTTTGTCACACTGCTCTGAATACTAGATACTGTTCCATTTTGCTTTCTGTTGCTGTGATAAGTCGCTATGGACAAAAGCAACTCAGAGAGGAAGGGTCTTTTTGACTTAAATTTCAAGTCACAGGTGATCATCAAGGGAAGCAGGAATGAAGCAAAGAGTAACGAGGAATGCTTTTACTTATTTACTGATTGTATTTTATTTTGTCATATTTTATTCCTATCCCTTAGAAGCCTTCTTTTCCTATCAGAGACCAGAAAGTATTGGATCTGGATGGGAGGGGAGGAAGAGAGGAACTGGGAGAAGTAGATGGAGGGAGAATCACAATCTGGATATATTATATGAGAAAATATCTGCTTTCCACAAAAGGAAAATATTAATATAAAAATAAAATAATAAAAGAAATGTTGTTATCTGCTACAATGGCAAACAAACTGGAGGAAACTCCACCAAGGGAACTAAATCAGACACATAGAGGAAGTTATAGCATGAAAAGTATTGCAATAGCAATGGTTAACAACACTGTGGACGAGGCAACAGAGAGAGAAACCTATGCCAGAGGTTACAGAGAAGATAGGCAGATGAACAAATCTAAAGATCTAGTGAGAACTGCTATTAACAGCACCATATTATACTTAGGATTTTTGCTAAATGGGTGTTTTATAGCATTTTTGCCACAATGGAGAAAAAGGATAACTATGTGAAATTATGACATGCTAATTTGTTTTACTAAAGTAACCATTTTATTATGCTTATCCCACAGTATTGTGTTGTACACCCTAAATATATTTCCATAAATAGGTGAAAACAATTCCCATATCCACGAAAGAATAAATTAATTTAAAAACTGTGCCTCGGGAGCAAAAGAGATGGCTCACAAGTTAAGAGAACTGGCCGCTCTCGTAGGGGAGCTGCATTCCCAGCACCAACATGGCAGCTCACAACCGTCTACCGCTCCAGTTCCAGGGGACCTGACACCCTCTTCTTGCCTCCACACATTTATACATGCAGACAAACACCTACATACATAAAATAAAAATGAAATTTTATAGAAAGTTATCATATATCAACAGTGTGCTGTTTTTCGGTCTTTAAATGAAGGAAATGATGACATGTTAAAATACAGGTAAAAATCTAAGGATCTTACAACGAATGAAAAAAGGCCACAGACATAACGGTAAATACTCCATGAATTCAAATAGTTGAAGGTTCTAAAGTGACATAGAAGCAGAAGGCAGATCAGTGGTGACCAGGACAGGGTGGGTTATGATAGAAAGTGAACTGCTATATGGACAGAGATCAATTCTGTAACACGAAAGCTATCTGAATATCTGTCTCACAATATTGCAAAATACCTAACAGTTCAGTTGTACACTTTGACATAGTTAAGATGCTAAGTCTTGTTACAGATTTTAATCACAATGTTTTCTCTACTTTCATTCTTTCATATATTGGTAAATCCTGGAGACTTTCGTAGAGAGTGGTTTAATCACATTCCCCTAAATTGTGCCATACTCAAAACCTTCCCTACCCACCCAACTCCATGTCTTTGTTTGTAAAACGCTTCATGGTCAGTTTGTGCTGCCCATGTTCTCTTGGATGTGTAGCCTTCTGCTGGTGTTACAAGGAGGAGAGGGTCCCTGGTAGTCTGTAACAGGAGGAGCGGGCTACTTGTCCTCCTGGCCGCCCAGCTAGCTTACACCTGAAATAACTACAAAGAAATTGCATTAATTAAATCATTGCCTGGCCCATTATCTCTAGCCTCTTATTGGCTAACTCTCACATCTTGATTTACCCCATTTCTAAAAATCTATATATCACCACGAGGTCGTGGCTTATCAGGAAACATTCAGCATATCTGACCTGGTAGCTCCATGGTGGCTCTCTGACTGCTTTCTTCCTCCCAGAATTCAGTTCTGTCTTCTCTGCCTACCTGAGTTCTGCCCTATCAGGCCAAGCAATTTCTTTATTGATTAACCAATGAAAGCAACACATAAACAGAAGGACCTCCTACATGCTAGAGTATGGTCCACACACCATACACTCTTAAGGAAAACTGACTCCTCTTTTCTCTCTCACTATCAATTGCCAATAGCTCCTCAGCTAGGGCTGAACTTCATGCCGACCTCACCTCTCCATCAGGGATTTGATCTTTCTTACCCTTGTGCAGGTTTTGGGCATGCTGTCCCAACTGTTGTTTGCTCATCTGTTTAGCTCTCCCACTGTGTCCATCAAGACAGGGTCCGTATAGTCATGGACCATCTCGGGCTCTTTCACGCTTTCCCTCTTCTCTTCCCAAATGGCCCCTGAGCCTCAGGAGGATGAGCTGTGATACAGATGCACTATTTAGGGTTGAGCATTCTGCAGTTTTATTCTATACGCCTTGGTCAGTTGTAGGATTCTGTTAATCACCATCTTCTGCAAATAGAAGCTTCTCTGATGAGGTTTGAGAGATGCAATGATCTATGGGAACAATGTAGTCATTGGGACTCACTTTAATACTATGTCAATTTAGCAGAACAGTAGTAGTGTGTTGTAATTTAAGGTGAGAAAAAAGTAAGCTTGAAAGCAGCAGATGTGTTAGAATAGCCCAACCTAAACTGTGTCAGGAAGAATGCCCCCAATACAGCCCACTTCAGGCTCTCAAAAGCATGAATCCCTGATAAACAGAGGCCTGTAATCTATAATGCAGAGCATAGGCAATATGGGAGATACAACTAACACTAGGCAAAGTAGCCAGTGTCAAAATAGAATTCAATATATTCAAAATTTAAAAAGTCACCAGAAGTTAACTGAGAAACAAAAGCACTGGCTGCATATCTTGAAACAAATATCAACATCCATGATAAATTATAAGAAGAAAGATAATAGAAAAGTGAAAAAACTGAGAAATTTCAATAATACAAGTTTTCTGACAGGGGACGTTTCAGTATTGAAAGTTAAAATTGAGTGGATGGCCTTCACTGATTTGGATAATATTAAGAACTTGAAATTGTCCAGGCAGTGGTGGCACATGCTTTTAATACCAGCACTTAGGAGGCAGAGGCAGGAGAATCTTTATGAGTTCGAGGCCAATCTTGTTTATAAAGTGAATTCCCAGGACAGGATCCAAAGCTACACAGAGAAACCCTGTCTTGAAAGAAAAGAAAGTAACAAAAGAAAAGCAAACAAACAAACAAAAAGGAAGGTGAAATTAATCTCAAAATTATCTCAGGAAACAAGGCAAAATTTCATGGATATAAAATTGGAAAGAAAAAATTAGAGACAAAATTACCAGAAAAAAAATATTCCCAAGTTTCTCTAAACTTAGAAAACTGAGGTCAGAAAGGACTGGGAAAGGGGTCATGTTTGATAAGATAAATACTAATGATTTATTTTTTGATTGATGAAGCAAATGAATTGAGTTAGGATTAGTTTTGTCTTGAGACAGGGTTTTGCTATATAGGTTGGCCTTGAACTTAAAATCCTCAGGCCTCAGCTTCAAATCATTTAGATTGCAAGTGCTATCCCATCCTTTCTGGCTTGCAATGGATGTTTTCACTAAGAATCTCACCACGGTGCACAGCAGACACACCCATGGGGAATACTTATGACAATAGGCATAGGGCAGTTCTCTGCGTGGCCTTACCCCAATTCAGATTTACCTTGTTCCTGTTGGTGCTCTTGAGAATAACCACATGCAACACTTGAAGGTGGAGAAGTGATCAGAATGTGGAAGTCCTTGGACACTTTAGACCAGTGAATCTCCTAACCAAGGTATATACTGTGAGGAGGGGTTATATGTACGGTGTGCACTGGGTGCATGCAGTGAGGACTTCATCCAGCCTAGACAGCTTTCCTGAGCCTTAGGGCTCACAACAGATCCTTGGCTTCTGCTACCTTCAATGTCTATCTATCTATCTGTAAATAGTAATTGATTTTTTACCTAACTTATTGCACAGAACTTTCTACGTCACTGAAATCAGACAAGTTGGTAACCAACGGCCAGGTAATCTGCCTCATAATGAGAAAATTGTTAAATCAGGAGAGAAAACTATATGAAAGATGGCCTGGATAGGAGAATGAACTCTAACTACAACAAAATTATTCAATGTATAGCAGAATTAAACATTTAATTTACCAAGAGAAACACTGTGACTTCATCCCAAGCTAAGTTATCACTAAAGAGAAAAGTAAAGATATTTCCAGGTTTAAAAAAAATGAAATAGTCCCCTAGCCAACAAGTGGCTCACTAAAGACACTCTGGGAAATATGCTTAAAGAAGGGGACAGCAACACATGCAAGAGAAAATGGCAAAGAAATTGGCGAACTTGTCAATAAGCCTACTCAGACTACCAATGACAGCCATTCCCCCCATCCCATATCCTTCTTGTTTTATGCCTACTATAACTCTGCTTTGATAAGAAAAGATAACTTATTGTTTAATTTTACCCTTTATAATTTTCTGAGATATAGTTTAGACAAGCTAGACTATGTTAGTTTTGTTTAATGTTCCATATTCAAGGCTATATATATGTAAATGAGATGGAACTTGTTAGCTGTTTTGTTCCAATTTACATGCTCATCCTGGTTTTCTTGTTGGTGGTGATGGTTTTTGTTTTGTTTTGTTTTGCTTTGCTTTTGGATTCTGCCAGTTGTTGAGACAGGAGCATTAGTAACAGGGAATTCAGACCTTTCCCTTGGAGTAGATACAGTGGATTGCTACCAGGAAAATGCCCCTTCTGAAAGCACTATGAATTACTAGATCCATTCCAAGATCATAACAGAAGACATTAAAAGAGGAATGTAAAGATCTGAAGTTCTAGAGAAGGACAACCCTCTCTTGAGTTAGCCAGTAGTTTCTGGCAGCCGTTTTCTATGAGAACACTTGATAATTTTGAATCTAGAAACTGTGGGGTATGATGCAGAGAGGAGGGGCTCAGGAGAACTTTGTAAGACTGAGCAGGAATGGCATGGCAAACAAGAAAAGAAAGAGGACACAGTCATAAAAACAGTTAACCACACAGGACTCTGTTGAGTTCCCAGGCAGTTGCAAAGCTTGAGAAGAGAAAAAAAAACCCTTCTAAGCATTAATTCCATCTGAAGGATCTAGATCGCCCACAGCAATCTTAAAGAACAGATCTGATAAACTTAAAAACCATAGGCATCAAAACCTACTCAGAAAGCTATGCAATCGTCGCTGGACAAAGGCAAGCAAAAAGTTACAGAAAAGAATAAAGGTATGATGTTTAAAATTTTAACTTGGTCAGTGCTGGAAAAAAAAAAAGTCTTCATCTCAGCCAACCAGAACCTAAAAAGCCACGCCCATGGTCCTTCCTCACACTACACATAAGGTTTATTTGAGCTGAATCACAGACTCAAATGTCAGAGGTGAGACAATAACGTTTCTGAAGGAAAACAGTCCATTTTAATGATTATGGTTTGAAAATATCATTCTGTTCTTTAACATTCCTCACTTTAAAAGGCAAAGTCTAATTTCCCTCTCTCCAAAGGGAGACTGGAATCATTAACTAGTGTCTCATAAATAAAATGAGCTGTACACTACAGGTCCTTAATGAGAGCTTTCTAAATAAATAACTAGATAAATGAATCTCATCTGGCCTCCCCTTTTTACGGGGAACACACACCTTTGCATAGTTGAGCTACTGTAGAAGAATCCTGTTCTGACTCAGGCTGTAGCCACCCTGTGGGAAGACCAGAAAACTTCAGCCTGTTGAAGCTGAGTCCTCCTGCTATATCAGGTGTAGATGTCTGCCCTAACAAATTCCACACCCTTTATATCCCTAAACCAGTCTGATTCTTCTCTTACCCCTATAGAGGTCGGAAGGCTGGGATCATTTTTAATATGCTAACATCAAGGGGCAGGAGGGCTTTGCTTCCTCTGGAAGCTCCAGTGTGAAGTTCAGGTCTAGAGAACATGCACGGGCCGGGAACCTCTTGCTCCATCTTGAATCATGTCCTCATACAGTACTCATAGTCCCTGTGCAGTCAACGTCAGATCTTCCTGTTTCCATTAGGGAAGGACACTTATAATTGCTTTTGGGGCCCAACTGGATAAGCTAGAATAATTCCCCCATTTTAAGAACTTGATTCCTATCACAAAAGTCTTACCGTCTTTACATTACAATTGCAGAGACCAGACTTGAATATTTCTGAAGCCACTATTCAGCCTTCCGTACATTCCAGCTAAGAACAGGAGGATGGATGCCTTTGAGATGACCCAGGTCCCAGCCATTGCGCTGTAACCTCAAGAGAGACAGTCATGGTACTGTGGGTAGGCACAGTGGTACATGCCAGAAGTTCCAGAACTCAAGAGGCCAAGGCAAGAAGACCAGAAAGAAAGCATAGCATAAGCTACTTGTTGAGTTTGAGGTCAGCATGAGCTACAGGTTCAAAACAGAAACCAAAGCAAACAACAAAAACAAGCAGGAAAATACTTACTGTTTAAAGGCACAGAACTTTGGTTACAAAACTCCCAATGGACTTACTTGGGGACAATGAACAAAATGAAGAGGATAAATCAGAACTCCTGCAAAGTGACTGAATTTGTGTAGATTTGACATGAATCTGAAATTATTTCTCTTAAAATTTTATGCTTTGCTCTGAGTATATACTTTCTAATTTTTTATACAGGCAGTCTCTGCATAAAATTTATATTTAAAGCAAGTGATGCCTTTTAGTAACTTGATCTCAAAACACAAACTTACGTTATAATGTTGTTTTCTTATTTTTAATTGATTTTATTGAGTTATACATTTTTCTCTGTTCCCCCCTTCCTCTCCCTTACCCTTCAACCCTCTTCCATGGTTCCCATGCTCCCAATTTACTCAGGAGATCTTGTCTTTTTCTACTTCCCATTTTTTTGTCTCTCTCAGCATCCTCATTGTTGTCTAGGTTCTCTGGGATTGTGAATGTGGGCTGGTTTTCTTTGATTTATGTCTAAAGGCCACTTATGAGTGATTACGATATTTGTTTTTCTGGGGCTGGGTTACCTCAGTCAATATGATGTGATCCATTTGCCTGCAAATTTCAAGATGTCATTATTTTTCTGCTGTGTAGTACTCCATTGTGTAAATGTACCAACTTTCCTTATCCACTCATTGGTCAAGGAGCATTTAGGCTGTTTCCAGGTTCTGGCTATGAGAAACACTGATGATATGAACATAGTTAAGTACATGTCCTTGTGGTACGATAGAGCATTTTTGGGGTATATACCCAAAAGTGGTATTGCTGGATCTTGAGGGAGGTTGTTTCCTAATTTTCTGAGAAATCGCCATACTGTTATCCAAAGGGGCTGTACCAATTTGTACTTCCACCAGCAATGCAAGAGTGTTCCCTTTACCCCACATCTTCTCCAGCACAAGTTGTCATCAGTGTTTTTGATCTTGTCCATTCTTACAGGTATCAGATGGAATCTCATATTTGTTTCGATTTTCATTTCTCTGACAGCTAAGGATGTTGAGCATTTCCTTAAGTGTCTTTCAACCATTTCAGATTTCTCTTTTAAGAGTTCTCTGTTTAGGTCTGTTCCCCATTTTTTATTGGATTATTTGTTCTTTTGATAACTGATTTCTTGAGTTCTTTGTATAATTTTGAGATCAGCTCTCTGTCTGATGTGGGGTTGGTAAAGATCTTTTTCCCATTCTGTAAGCTGCCATTTTGTCTTGTCGATTGTGTCCTTTGCTTTACCGAAGCTCTCAGTGTCTGTGATACTAGGATTATATTTAGGAAGTGGTCTCCCATGCAAATGTGTTCAAGTGCATTTCCCACTTTCTCTTCTATGAGGTACAGAGTGGTTGGCTTTATGTTGAGGTCTTTGATCCATTTGGACTTGAATTTTGTGCATGGTGATAGATATGAATCCCCTCACATATCCACCCACTGTTTCTGGGGATGCTTCTGGGTACACATTTCCTTGTCTTAAATCTTCTTCCCTTTTGTGTTCTCATCAGCTACATCCACCCAGCTTTAAAGCTCATTTTAGAGAGGCCTGTTCCTTCTCTTCCTTGCGCTTAACTCCTGTATTTTAATATCTGAAGTAGTCTTTTTTTTCTGAAGTAGTCTTGACGTGAATTTTGACTCATGCCTCAGCTGCTAAAGTGATATTTACAAGAATGTCATCTACTTTTCAATTTTTAAATTACATCTATCATCAATCTATCAGTTATCTGTATATGTATTATCTATATATGTATCTATCTTTATCATCTAACTTTGTCTTTCTATCATCCATGATCTATATTCATATATCTATCATCTTCCTATCTAATACATGTATCTTCTAAATGTCTGCCTATCATCAATATCTACCTACCCATTTATTTAACAATATAACTATATAATCTTTCTAATATCTATCTATCTATCTATCTATCTATCTATCTATCTACCTATCATCTATCTATCTCTATATATCTTTCATTATCATCAATATCACTATAATTCTGTCTTGCAGATACCTGGATGTCTGCAGAGGTCAGAGGGCAACTTGCAGGATTCAGTTTTCTCCCTCCACTAGGTGGGCTCAAACTCAGATCCAGGTTATCAGGCTTGGTGGCAAGTACCTTTACCTAATAATATTGCTGGATCAAGGGCATGCTTTTAAAATGCTCATATTCAATGGCATTGTAAGAAATAAAGGATCAGTTGTTTAAGAAATATTTGCCAAGTAATGGATAAATATTGAAATGCAAGTAGAAATTGCTCAGTAAACAGTCATCTCTGGTTTAAATCTCAAGCAGTGTTTTCACATTTTATGACTAGATGATGTTTTAGCCACTTTTTTTCATTTTAGAAGACATTATAGTTGGGAAAGTTTGTGTGAGGGTGGTGGTGGTGATGGTGTTTGTGTATGTGTTTGTGTGTGTATGGCATGTGTGTAGTGTGTTTATGTGTGTATGTGTGTGCACACTCTTATGTGTGCATGTGTGCCCAACCTTATTCCTATAGCCTTTCTTGTAATCTTTCTTTCTTTCTTTCTTTCTTTCTTTCTTTCTTTCTTTCTTTCTTT
>LOEQ01004159.1:14635-62986 GCA_001685075.1 Bramus lutescens | reverse complement strand
GGTTAATAAAGAAACTGCCTTGGCCTTTTGATAGGCCAGCCTTTAGGTGGGTGGGGTAGACAGAACAGAATGCTGGGAGGAAGAAAGCCGAGTGAGGCAGACGTATGAAGCTCTGGCCCAAGATGGACATAGGATAGAATCTTCCCAGTAAGCCACCACCTCGTGGTGCTATACACATTAATAGAAATGGATTAATCCAGATGTGAGAGTTAGCCAAAAAGAGGCTAGAGCTAATGGGCCAGGCAGTGTTTAAATGAATACAATTTGTGTGTTCTTATTTCGGGGTATAAGCTAGCCATGCAGGAGCTGGGCGGGAAGAAAGCAGGCCTGCACTCCCCTTACACTTGTTTTGCAATAGGCGCATTATTTTTGTCCTCAAGCACAAAAGAGAGTTTGAGAAATCAAGATCTCACAACTTGTACTAGGTTCTTTAAGTCTTCCTTCTGTTTTATTTTCTCAGAAATTGACTTAAAAGTCATCTAGTTTGGGGGTAGAGGGTATACTTTAATGGTAGGGCATTTGAGTAGCATTGCAAGGGCTTGTATTTGATCCCCATCAACATGCATGCATGTGCATGCACACACACGTTTATCTTATATGGTTATTTATATATGTTGCATATATGTAAATTAGAATACAGATTCCAGAATGAAAGGATCTTTCTCATCAGCTCTTATTAATATCTAGAACTATTCTCTCCTTGCATTGCACATTCAGAAGTTCATGAGTAGACAGAGTTGAGAACAAGAGATAAAATATGAATTTATTCTCTTAAAGAAGAGAGTTGTATGAGAGAATGGAAATGCTGGTGAGTATTCCCACTGGGGAAATAATGTTCCCAGCTGAAATCAGGTGGCCTTATCAAAAGTATCATTTCAATTCCACCATGGAAATAGCTCATTTTTATATACAGATTGGGATGAGCAAGTTCAGATAGAATCAAAAATGGCTCTAATACATGCTATCTGAATTACTGCTATAGCCTATACTGTGAATCCTTATATTTATATGCTGAAATCTTAAATGCCTTAGAATGGGACCACAGGAGCTAGAGAGATAGCTCAGTAGTTAAGCACACTCTATGCTCTTCCAGAGGACCCGGGTTCTGCCCCAAATATCCATAACTATCTGTAACTCCAGTTTTGGGGGATCCAATGTCCCTTTCTGGCATCTGTAGGCACCAGGCACAAACATGGTACATATACACACATGTAGACAAAATACTCATATATATATGAGTATTTATTATATATATAATAAAAACGAATAAAACTTTTAAAATTTTGACTGTGTTTAGAGGTGGAGCCTTTAACAAGGCAATTGCCTTGATATCAGGGTGGGCCACAATCAAATCTGACTGATGCTTTTAATAATTTAGGAAGCATTGAAAGACATACCAGAATATTCATGAAGGAAGGCAAAAGAGCCATGCAAAAAGGTGACCTCTATAAGACAAAGATGAGTGTACCAAGGAGAAATTTGCTTTTCTGGCATTTTCATCTTGGACTTCTTGCCTGCAGAATAGAGAAGAAATAGTCTTATTCGTTTGAAGACTCCCTGGTGTGGCGTTTTAACATTAATAAGCCACCACAATTACCTTAAGAATGTTATTCTGTTTGTTCTCTCATCTGCACAGGAGTGATAACCTAGATGGTCAAAAAATCAAATCATCAAAATTATTTCAAAATAGAATCCAATTAGAGCTAGGAAATATCTTAAAATAATCACAGTCGTGGAGTTGACTTTCTTATTCTCATTCTCTAGATTTCAGTGCCAGCAAGACCTGACGAGTTGGTCTTATTTAATATATTTGTGACACACTTGAAAATTTCAAGGCTTTCTCCACAAGGAAAGATTGTATTTATTTTAGAGAAAAGATTAGTTCAGTACTTCTCAGCCTGTGGGCAACAACTCCTTGCAGGGGGTCATATATCAGATATCATGCATATCAGATATTTATGTTACAATTCATAAAAGTGGCAAAATTACAGTTATGAAGGAGCAGCAAAATGATCTTATGGTTGGGGTCACCACTACATGAAAGACTATATTAAAGGGTCATGGCATTAGGAAGGTTGAGAACCACTGGGTTAGAGGAAATATCCAGGATGGAAGTTGAACAGAGAAACCTACCATTTTTTTCTGTGCCCTTTAGGGTCCTGTCTTATTGTATTCTGTATGTATAGGGCATTGGGTACCTGTCTGCCTTCTCCTCTAAGCTGTGTGCAATCTAAGGACTGACTTTATTTACAGTCCAGAAACTATGCAAGGGCATCCATACAGGGCATTCTTGCAGGGGCGTCCATGCAGGGGCATCCATGCAGGGGCATCCATGCAGGGCATCCATGCAGAAGCATCCATTCAGGGGCATCCATGTAGGGCATCTATGCAGGGACATCCATGCAGGGGCATCCATGTAGGAGCATCAATGCAGGGCATCTATGCAGGAGTATCCATGCATGGGCATCCATGCAGGGCTCAAGTCATAACTCATTTGTGCTGAAAGGGGGTTGATGTCTTATCTACCTTGCTTTCTTTATCAGAAAGGAAAACCCATCATACTGAAAGGGTTAGTGTCAGGAAGCTTGAGTTCTAATCCAGTACAAAACAGCTTTAACTTAGTGTATTCGGAGATTCTATTAGAGACCTAGTTGTCATCCAACCACTGAAATTCAAGGCAGTACAAAATACTCATTATTAGCTTTAAGGATTAAGCTAAATAGTCTATGTAAAGTTTCTGGAGCAGTCCTTAAATGAACGCCAAGTGAAATACAGTATTTTCTTATTAGTGCCGAAGCTATACAAAGAGACAATTAAACATGTGTGCTCTGTTTATACCAGCATGCTTTACTTATACATCAGCTCTCTAAGTCTACATTATTTTACCTTTACTATACCAGCATGATTCATTGATTAGTTGGTCTTTTTATTTAGCAAGATAGTAATGAGGACTAATGTGATCCCATTTTCCTCTAGCAAATATGTCCGTAGCTAATCAGATGCTTGGAGCCTGTCTGGGAAAAAAGCTTTCCTTAATCAAAGACATTTATCAGATTTGCAATGGCAACCCATGTTTTGGCTCTGCTATGTGTTTCTTTGAATGCTTATGTATAATTTGTGAGAACAAAACCAGACAGCCAGATCACAGTGAATTTTGTTTAATTGAGCTGAACCTTTACATTTTTGTCCATTGAGATGATCCAGATGCCACCCCTCAGGTACCTATTTGCTAATTAAGCAAACCTGTCTATAGCCCAGAAAAGATGGTTTCAAACTGCCTTTTGTTTCTGCTTCCATGACCTCCGTCCAACCCCTCGGCATGTCCCAACATTTGCACTGTGCCTTGGAAGCTGCTGTCCATGGACAATCACGTCACTGGGGATGGCAAGCTATTTGTTAACTCTGCCAGGCACGGGAAGGGCTGCCTGAAGAGGAAGTGTCTCGAAGCAAGCAGTGGCAACAACACTGAGCAGACATGACCAGGAGTAGAGAGGCAGAAAGGGAGGAAGTGGGCAGATGTGAAGAGCCAGGCACATCTAATTAACAACCTGGAAAAACTGGTTCCTAGTTAGAATTTCATTTTCCACATAGACTCTCTACAGTGACCCTCCTGGGTCCCTGTATGCCCTAATACACACTTTAAAATAGACTCTGATACTTTTCACAACTCCTAAATCGCATGCTGGGTACACAACATGCTGACACTGCTGTGGGCCAGGATGATCTAAGGAGAATTGCTTACTCTTTTGAAGACTCCATGAGAGCTCTATAAATAGACTATTTTGATTTGAGAGACCACGTCATCATTCTATCTAATCATTCAGAAGACATTATAAACCAGCCATCAGTCTCACCATGGAGCTCAGGCAAGAATAATCAAGTCAGGTTCAGACTAGAACTACCCAGCTGAGCTCAGCCCAAAGTACTGACCTGCGTGCTTCGGCGCTGAAGAACTGGAGCAAGACTTCAGGATGATTGTTAAACAGCAAAGTATAATTGATAAATAATGTAACTCTTGAACCCTCCCTGTTCATTTTAGGACTAATTCCAAATAAGTCTTAGATGAGTGTTTTCAAGGTTTCTTTTTCTAAAATTCTGCTCTGAACATACAAACATGGGTAATCTCATATATTATTGCTATGAGGAAAATTTTTTTCTTCTAAAACAGGCTCTCCTTGTGACTTTCAGAGTTCTTTGTGCGGTGAGATGGTAGTGGGGAAAGGATCTTAAAATAACAGCGCTGAAAGGAACAGGACATTTCAAAGCCAGAGGCGCTCAGCAGCCCGGGAAGGGGATGCAACAGACATTTTCACTTTCCAGGTTATGTTTCTGTTGACAATGGCATGACTAAAGGGCCTGGGTCTTTTTCAAGTGCCAGCAGCTTTAAGTTTGAGTTGAAGGTGTAAGTGTAGAAGGAAATAAGGAAAATTAAGTTTCTGCTACTTGCCCTCTTGCAATTACTAAAACTGAACTTATTCATTGGTCCAGCAAGTGCTGCCACCATATCTTGGCTCTACTAGGTTGCATGCTCTGAAAAGAAGGTATTTAGACCACAGAGGAAGAGCAGAGCAAAGGGCTATTTCCCCACGATTCGCCCACAAAATGTCTTCTTTTACTTGGAGGCAGACAGCTCTACAGTCTGACCCTCTGTCTTATTAACCATCCTGAATACACAGCTACCTAAGGCCAGGACACATCACCGTTTTCTGTTGGTCTCCTCCATAGGGGATACACTGGCCACTTTTAACTGTCAATTTGACACAAATCAGAGTTATCTGAGAAAAGGGATGCTCAACTGAAGAATTGCCTTTATCATATTAGCCTGCTCACACAGCTTTGGGGTCATTTTCTTGTTGTGCTAATTAATGTAGGAGGGTTAAGCCCACTGTGGAGGGTGTCATCCCTAGGAAGGTGTAAGTGTAGGTCTCAGATATATAAAAAAGTTATCTTAGTGAGCCATTAAGAAGCATTTTTTTCTTAGTCTCTGTTTTAAGTTCCTGCCTGAAGTTTTTACTCTTTTGCTCAGTATATTATCATAACGATGGAAAAACAAATCTATTGATTCTGGGTAAGCAACATAATTTCCTCTGCCATATAGCTCTATTCAAGTAACTAAAGAGTGGTCACTATGTGGCTGGGCAACAATCCATCACCTTACATTTATTAATAGATCACAGAGACCAGGTTAAATCAGTGAAAATGCACGGTTGACATACTCATCAGTTAGTCCTAAAGAGGGCGTTCATGTGGTACTTCCTGGCTTTCCATGGAGTTATCTAAGAGGAAGGTAACTATGGATACTATCAACTGCTGGTGTCCATGACAGTGCTCCCAATTTGCCTGCAGGAGTCTAAAAGATATTCATTATCTTTTGGGGGCAGTCAGACTGAAGCAAAGTTATTCAGTATAATTTGTAATATTATGCTGGTGATGGAGATGGTGGCACCTCGACACATGCTCTGTGAGAATTACCAGGATGTTTTTTCTTCTTGTATAATATGATGTACAGAATGTGCATATCTGAAAACAAGGTGACATTTCTACTTTTGGAATAGTGACTTGCTCATTGCATTATCATTCTTTGTGATTTAGGAGTTTTAAATAAAGTTTTATGTTCCTTAAGAGCAAAGACCATTCTGATGCATGTGCACCTAGATGATTTCATCATGGCTGCCCTCACAGAGTGCATTAACTCTAATCTGTGTTTCATGGGTAAATAACTTAACATAGCTTCATGTCTAATGTTTTTATTATTATTAATCATTGTGTGTACACATTATACACACACACATGCACAGTGGCACATGTGTAGAGGTTAAATTACAACTTTGTACAGTGAGTTCCTGTCAAGATAAATTAGTTAAAGAATCTAATTAGATTAGCTAAATGACTATCATGTGAAAAAATTCAGGAAATATTAACTCTTTTCATCATTACTCGAGTTTATAATTGACCAATGTTATATAATTTGATCCATTCACATCTAATGTGTTACTGATAGAACTGACATATTTTATTTGTATTTCTGTGGTATATTTTATTTCCATTACTTCATGTCCTGATTTGTTTTATATTGCTGTGATAAACACCATGACAAATACTAACTTACAGGAGAAAAGTGTTTATTTCATGTTATGCTTCCAGGTCACACTCCATCACCAAGGGAGGCAGGGAAGGAGCTCATGCAGAGACCATGGAGCAATACTGCCCATTGGCTTGCTCTTCATGGCTTGCTCAGCTTGTTTGCTTATACAACCCAGGACCATCTGCCTGAGGGTGTCACCACATTAACCATTAATGAAGAAAATGCCCCACAGGCTTGGCCTACAAGCCAATGTGATGAAAGTATTTCTTAATCTAGGTTTTCTCTTCCCAAATGACTTTATCTGTTTTGTTCTTTAATGTTCCCAATTTTACCTTCTTTTTAGGCAAATATTTAAAGTATCTCATTTTATACATTTTTTGTAATTTATCTATTTTACACTGTTGTTTTTATTTATGTACTAGTGGTTTGAAAGAGGACAACAAGCAGCTTTATCCCTTTACAATCTGTCACCTAATAACAAGGTGTTTCATGGCCAGTGTGGAATCTGTTATACTCATGTTTATTTTTCAAAATAATTTATGTCCACAGAAACTCAGCATTTCAAGACATACTTTAAAATTTGAAATTAAAGTATTAATAACTTCTTAAACTATACATCTGTGGATTGCATGTGAATTAAGTTTACAAACTTTAATGCTTCTAATTAAATATTTTACATCTTATTCCTCTCATTGGCCCTTTCCTGTTGCTCTGTTTCTTGGTATAAAATTAACTTTCATATTGGTATCATTTCCCACTCCATGAAAAACATCTTTGCATATTTTATTAATTTTAGTTTTGATTTCCTTGTTTTTTTTGCCTTATTTATCTAAATAAATGTGTTTATGTTGCCTCAACTTTTTAATGCAATTTCATTGGATATAAATTTGATGGTTTCATTTTCTTTTTTATTGAAGCATAATTGATTAATAGAAATATGCATATTTATGATTCAAAATAGGATGTCTTGATATATAGGTCACTGAGCCAATTATAATCAAACCACACCTCCACAATATCACACAAACCTTTTGGAGATGAGAATAGTTATAATACTCTATCAATAATTTTCAAATATAAAGTTCAGTATTTTTTTAAATAAAAAATTTATTTAAATGAAAGTAAGCAGAGAAAGCAACAACTACTGCAAAATACTGAGGTTTTGTTCAGCCCTGATTGGCCCAGTGCAATGACATCACAGGGAGTCATTTTGAGGTCAGCTAGAGACCAGTCTGTTTGTGCTGCTACCTGGGACTGGGTTCTGTCCTTGTATCACAGAGGAGGAGTTGGTTGGTGGATGAGGATTTGGACTCAGTTTATTTCTCATATTCTTGGATATTCCAAAGGAGGTGATCCTGAAAAAAGTGTGTTTCCCTTGTTTTCTGTTCAACTTTCCATGTTTGACATTTATTGATTGATTCTTTTTAACCATATTCAACTTTGCTTTAAATTGGGCTGTTGTTTCTCTTCTTTCACTGACTGAGATTTTCCTTTTCATCCAATCTCATTTCTTTGTCATTCTTCACTGTGCTAGAAAAAAACAAAGTTCAGTATTTTTAACACTGGTCCCTGTGCTGAGGATCAGAATTCCAGAAACGAACTGTTCCATGAAACAGAAATTCTCCTTGACCAGCACTATCTCTAAGTCACTTATCTCCTAGTCCCTGGCAATTGCCACACCACCCTCTGCCTCTCTGACTTTGAATCTTGAGATACCAAGTATAAAGGAGGTTACTCGGTATTTGTCTTTGTGTCTCAGTCATTTCACTTGAGATAATATCCTCCAGCCTCATCCACATTCTCACAACTGCTCACCTTTTACTTTTCTTTTTTTTTTAATTTTAAGACATTCCATTCAACTGTTGATGGACCCAGGTTGATTCTGTACCTTGGCTATCATGAATAATGGACGCTCCAGTGAATATGAGGATTCTTATAACTCTTCAATGCCGCAACTCTAGATTGTGTATCTATACCCAGAAGTGGATTACTGAGTCAGGAGTGCCTGGGGCTTGAAACCCTCCATAACTTTTAACATAGTTATTGCAGCGATCCACATTCTCAGCAACAGCATCCACAGGTGTCTGTCTTTGCTATCACCTGTCCTTCTGTTTCAAGGTGGCTTTTTACTTGTTCAATGATTAGTAATGTGGAACGTTTCCATGGATGTTGAGATTCAACATCAACTGACTCTTTAGGGAACCATTTCTTCAAATTCTTTGTTCATTTCAAAACTGAGTTATTTGGCTCTTTGCTACGGGGCTGTGTGAGTTTCATGAATTTTGAATATAGACTTCTTGTCAGACAATACTTGAAAGCATTTTTGCTGCATTCTATTGCTTGCCACTTTACGGATCATTTTCTTTGCTATGTAGAAACTTTGCTATTTGGGGAAGTCCCCTTAGTAGTTTTGCTTTTGTTACCTGTATATAGTGTGGGTCCCCTACTCCCTACTGTTTCTTTCTTTCAGCAACTCCCTGGCTATTGTTGCTTAAGTCTTCAAGCATCCATTATGCATAAGACATTATCTGTAATTCTTACTTTTGACTCTTTGGAAAAAGTGTGTGTGTGTGTGTGTGTGTGTGTGTGTGTGTGTGTGCATTAGGCATGTGTGTGCCTCTGCCACTCCCTACATTATTTTTTGAGACAGGAACTTGCTGTTTTGGTTGGTCATCAAGCCCCTAGAATCTACCCATCCCCCCCCCTACACACCTCCTTCTGCACTAGGATTACAGATGCAGGTCCCAGTGCCCAGCTTTTACATGGATGCTAGATTCAAACTCAGGCCCTCATGTGTGTACAGCAAGCTCCACACCTCCTATGTGCCTCCTTTGTTTATATGTTAAGACACTTTAACTTTCATTTTCAGAAAAAAGTTTCATTTTTAATTATGTGATATACCAAGATAAGATTTTCTGCTTTAGTTACACTGTTGAGGCTTTCTGAATCTGTTGGATTGGTGGGTTTATGATTTTTGTCATTTTATCAAAATGATGACTATTTGATGATTGTTTTGAAAATCATGTTTACCTTACCTCTTGTGTTTACTTTTCTGACTCAAATTACATCTGTTGTGAATGATATTATAATGTCTTACATATATTTCATGCTTTTTATATGTTTAAAAAAATCTCAACATTTCAGTTTGCAGTCTTTCCATTTATCAATTTTTGAGTTATGAAAATGTACCTTTGGTTAGACAATATCTTGTTAAACCATTAAATAAATTCTACTTCTCAGTCTTTCCTTTGCTTTCATTTAGCTCTTTAAATACGTCTACTGTTCCAAAATTTCCCTCAATTCAACAATCACTTATTTCCTATATTTTTAGCATGTTTGTAATCATTAGAGCCTCTATGTCAGCTGCCCTGTGTTTGCAATCTCTCAACACAGTCCATGTGATCATTTCCTCTCCTGACCATTTATTGCCCTACCGTTTTCACTGCGTGCTTAGCTTTCTGCATTCAGCTTTGACTGCATGCTTAGCTTTCTGTAGTCAGTTTCAACTATCATATGTTCCGGCAAACACCAGGGATCATTCTGATAGGTTACCAGCACATACTGGAAGAGGGCTATGCAAAGTTGGTTTGATCTTCCGTTTAGCTGTGTCTGAGATCTGCTACAGCTTTGGATGAATATAATTTTCCACATTTTGAAAGATTTGTGCAGGGGGAGGGAGATTAGGACTTTCCCTTCCCAAAGGCTTGAGACCAAGGACTAGAAACACTATAGAGGTCATTTACTGCTTTGGTGCCCGAAAGCTTCAGAGTTGCTGGTAAATTTCCTTTTATTGTTCTGATTCTTGCACCCTACTCTCCTGTTGGAATGAATACACATTCTGTTCCTCTAGAGAACCTTGACTAAAGAATACATTAGACATACCTATATAATCAGAGTAGCTTACAGATGTGGTCCAGCTAGAATAATACCTGTCTACTAAAAGGCTTAAGAATCCAGGAGTTGTTCAGTCAAACCAAACTGTATATCTCAGCTGGTCTTCCATGTACACCAGAATTCTGAAGAGACAAACTCTACCACCAGTGGTAGAATGACCTTGCCAACAAGAGCAGTCAGGCAAAGAGTGGAAATTCCTCCTTCCCCGTTCTCTGTATATGCTACCACAACAGGGTGTCGTCCACATTAAAGATGGATCTTCCCACCTGAAAAGATCTGGATTAATGGTGTATCTTCCCATCTCAATTTATTTAATTAAAAAAATCCTTCACAGGATATGTGACCACTTGGGTGTTAGTTAAATCCAGGTGAAGTGAAGTTGACAACCAAGAACAGCCACCACACCTCTGTTCCCTTAGAAGACCACTAATGTGGTAAGTGTGGACGCAGAATGATCAGAGCGATCAAAGAGGCTTTTCTTTTTCTTTTTTTTTTTCAGTTTCCCCGCCTTTCCCTAACGTAACTTCCCTACCTATTTCATGAAAGCCCATAAGACCAAGTTAGGGTGTGTCTAAGAATGGCGGCAGGTTCTTGGTGATGTGATCTTTGCAGTGCTCATACAGAGCCATTGAGACTTCACTCAGGACCTTGCAGGTAACTCTATGTCCTCTTTACCACCACTCCCCCTTTCTTGATTTTGCCTCAGAATATCCAATCATCAATTCCTTCTCAACAGGAAGCATTTGTCATCTTACGGAATGTAGTTCATTTGGATCCTCTCCCATCCCCCGCCGCAGATACTCAGCCATCTGGCAATTTTTTTTAAAGTTTTGAATTTATAAATTAACTTGCTTGTTCTAGTTGTCAGCCCTAATGTTTTTATACTTACAACCTCCCAGTAGATGCGCAGAGAATATTCCTCACCAAGAAGACAAAAGCTTGCAGTAAATTTTGAAATGAATAATGAATGAATGGGGGATGAATAGATGAATTTAATGAGGGAACAGATGAATTTAAAACAAAAAAAACCTAACTAATTTCCCAAACCAAAAGTTTTAAAAGAGAACTATGTATCCTTTGTAAACCATTCCCCTAAAATACAAGCCAGACATCAGTAAGGGTGTGGGAATTACTCATCACTTCTCACCCCATGGGGCCATCCTCTCTGCTCGATTTGTCTGCCTATTTCAGGGTCTTTGACCGAGACTTCTGTTCTTCTCCCTGAGGTAATCCCTAAGTATATAGTTTTGCATTACAAGGGAAACTAGAGTAGAACAACAAAAATATTGTACGGGGTCAACCCCAAGATATATGTGCTATATAATATACATACATATGTATTATCATCCTTTGGTGAATGAAGATCCATGAACTAAACTCAGTCAATCTTTAACATTCACTGACAGCTCTAAGATGTATCAATTATTATCTCCAGTCTATAAATGAGAAAAGTGAGTGGGTCCAGACAGGTTAAAATGCAGACCTGGGAATTAGTTACAGCAGTGTTCCTTCTTCTGGACAATGAGCACTAAGTGAATTCATGTTGGAGTCCTTCTGTGTAGTCAACACTGCAGGCTTTTAAACCCGAATTGTCTAGCTTGTTTCCCACAGCCATTGCATGAGGTTTGCACAGCTCTGGGTCGGTTTTCTAAAGGAACAGAGCTGAGAGATGTATGCATAGACACACACAGAGACACACACGCACGCACACACACACACACACACACACACACACAGATTATTAGAGTGGATTACAGGCTGTGTTCCAGGTAATACAACAATGGCCATCTCATGACTGAAGGGCCAAGAATCCCATAGTTCCCCAGTCTGCAAGGCTGGAAATCTCAGCAATCCCAGTCTTGCACTGGAGTCCCTGAGGGTCCTTGAGACTGCCCCTTGTCAGCCTGTGTTAGACTCTTGAAGAAGTCGGTTCTAACACCAGTGAAGGAATCTCATGGAGACTGTATAGATGAACTTGCCAAGGAGAGTATGGACAAGCAGGCAAGAAACAAAAGCTTCCTTCTTTCATGTCCTTTTATGTGGGATGCTACAAGAATGTATGGCCCAGATTCAGGGTGTATCGTCCCACTTCAGATAATCCAATTAAGAAAATTCCTCACAAGAGTGTCTAGCAGCTTTGGTTTAGTTTGATTCCAGATGTAGTCAAATTTACAGGCAAGATAAGGCCTCATGGGAAGGAATTATTTACTTGGACCCAGTTTCTGAGGATTCCTTTAGTACCAGGTGCTTGGATAGACTATCACAGAGGCAGTAGATGGTGGTAGAAGAGACCTGGCTACTTCCTGACCTACCAGTCAACAGCAAAAGACAAGAAATAGCCAGGGATTAATATGCTCTCAAGTCCAACCCTACCTAATGACCTACTTCCTCTAATTAGGATCGGCCTCCTAAATTTTCCACAATCAAAATAACATCATATGGGACCAAGCATAGGAAACATAATCCTGTGGGGGCATCCCATATTCAGTCCTTAATACGCATTATGACGTCATTTTAAAGAAGCAGGGACTGAGATGCAGAGAAGCTGAAAGCACATAGGTGCCAAATAGGGTGTTCAGTCTGAGACCCCTGGAGATCTGACCGCTCTCTTCAGCGTATCAAGCTGAAGGCAGAAAACTGTTCACCTTCCTTATCCTATGACCGGTTTCTAATGAAGCAATGGGCAATAAATGCGGGAAGCCATTTCCACAGTACGCACCATTCGCCAAATGAGAAACCCACACTGGAGAAGAAGGTAGACAGCCTGAGGATCTGCTTTCATAATTTAGCTTTTTGTGAGTGTGGGAGGGGGATGGAGGCTTTCATTAACCTCTGCAGTGTTTTTGCTACAATTGCGTTTCTCTGCCATGTGCAAATTTAAAAAATGCCAAATGTCATATTAGGATAGCTGCAGGCAATTAGAATTCAAAGGTCACCATCTTATGTGGGTGTAGACCATGGCTCCAGAACTTTCCTATTGTATCACTGGAACTTTTAGTGCCCTGCCAAAGCCTCTCATTTTGTAAAGGTTAATTTGAAGTCTTACTTTGATGAAGCCCTCTGCCTGCAACATCGTTGTTCTAACACTGCATCTACTTCAATCTTTTTGGGACAGGGTTGGCTCCTACAGCAGAGTGAAAACCGCCTTCTTTCTCTTCCTTCTATCCTCCAGGGTCCCACTAGCAATCATATTACAGGGATTATGATCCTGTCCTTCTTTAGGCAATGGGTGGGCAAAGCTGTTTGCCCATTTCATTAATTCACTTTTTCTATTTGGTATTTACCTTTCTAACCTTCATGACTTAATAATGAATAGCAATGTTTTAAATTTTAAAATTAATGTAATGACTTAATATTATGTTTATAAATTCAAGCAGACAGAAATGGTTCTCTTAGCTAGATTGTCTTTTTATTTTATGGTTCTACAGGGCACAGATATGCCTTAGTCATTGGAGAGGTTCTCTTTTCCTTCTGGATACTCAGGGTAGGATTCACATGGGACTCAGATTATGGGAAAAGACCCCTGATTGCCCCCATTCCATGTGATTCTGGAACATAAGGCAATGTCTAGTCTCTTGATACTTTCTTAACCACTTATCAGTGTTTATCATTAGAGTTCACGTCAAGTCCCAACCAAAGTTTTGATGAAGTGTGTCCCTTTCTGGAAGTCACATCCATCCTATGTTTGTTTATGCAAATATGTGCTCCTAAGATTACATAGAGTCCTAGCGGGTTCGTCAATATTTTATGATTGTTGCTCCAAACTACTTCTGTTCTTATGTTTATCACCTAAGAGCCAGGACTTAGGAACCAACACCACATCAAGGAGAGATGGTTCCATATGCTAAATTGTTACCTTCCTGCATCCAGCATGGAATGACAACAGATATTGGATGCATATTGCCTCATCTGGTATCCACACCTCCTCCAGATTTGGAACAATCACTCACTATGATAGTTTAAATATAATTGGCTCCCATAATCTCATAGGAGTAGAACTATTGTAGGGATATGGCCTTGTTGGAGGAAGTATGTCACTATGGAGGTGGGCTTTGAGGTCTTATATATGCTCTATATACAGTCCAATGACTCAAACTACTTCCTGTTGCCTGTAAGATACAGAACTCTCACAGGGTGGTGGTGGCACAGGCCTTTAATCCCAGCACTGAGAGGCAGGGGCAGGTGGATCTCTGTGAGTTTGAGGCCAACCTGATCTATGAGTGAGTTCCATGACAGGCTCAAAAACTACATAGAGAAACCATCTCAAAAATCAAAACAAACAAACAAAAAAGGTGCAGGACTCTCAGCTTCTTCTCCAGCACCATGTTCTACCATGATAATAATGGACTGAACCTCTAAACTGTAAGTGAGTCACACCAAGTAAATATTTTTCCTTATTAAAGTTGCCATGGTCATTGTGTCTCTTCATAGCAATAGAAACCTTAACTAAGACATCCACTGTGTATGTATCGGGAGGGTATAGATTCCACATACTTCCCCTCACAGCAGATGAATGCGTCCACTCATTATCCACCGAGAAATGGAAACAGCCTCATGTTATCACCAGACGATGACCTAGGCTTATGATCCTTTGCAGCAATGCTGACTTGTCAAGGTACCTGCAGCTGGTTTTGGCCAGTTTTCCTCTGCATAATTCTCCTGGTTTCCTATTAATTCTATGTATCATCTAATAAAACTACCTCCCTCCCTCCCTTCTTTCCTCTTTCCCTTTTTTCTCTTCTGCCTCCTCTCTGTGTGCTGAGATTGAACCTAGGACCTCACACAAACCAATTTTTCACTTTTAGTACAATCTTCATAAATTGCAGGAAATATTTGACATTGTGTGAGATAATTTTGTTCAACTGCAGGCTTAGAGCACAGGTAAAGTAAGCTAGGCTATACTGTGAGGCTCGGCAGGCTAGGAAGATCACATCACTATTTCATACTGTAATATTTTCAACTTGTGATGGGTTTAATGGGATATAAGCTCATTGTTAGTTGAGGGGCATCTCGATACTTGAACATGGGACAAAATGACAGCTATACTGGAGCACACAAAACCAAGTACACACAGAGATGGAAACACTGGTTTATTTACACTAAGCTTTTGCTATTGTATTTATTTATAATTTCAGTCTGTTGGCTTCCATGGGGGATTTGCAGCAGCTGAGCCTTGGCTGACATTGTAATGAGGCAGGATCCCAATGAATCGCCTTGCCTGCCTGAAGCGCTGTTCATTAGAGGCTGGAGGGAGGCGTAGGCTGCTCCAGGCGTGCCCAGCCCGTGTGGCCATTAAGCAACGCAGCAGCTGCTCTCCCAATCATTAGAGCCATGCTGCCGCCTCCAAAAGACAAACCAGTCGCAGCCCTGTCCAGCTTCCAGAGAGTTTGAACTCCCAGGATCTTCTCCTTCGGGCTTTATGTCATTTGAATGGAGTTCATTTACGTTTCAAAAACACCAGCTTGGTCTGTTCCTGATAATGGGGGCTGTCAATCATCCTAGGGAGATGTGAAGGTGCCATAAGCAGGCTTTATATAAACACACAGAGTTTACATAAGGCTCTTTCCTGGTACTGTGCCCGCAGAACTCACTGGAAAAGGAGATATGACTCATGTGAAACAGAGACCGAAGGTGGAGAATGGAGCGTGGAGATATAGAGACACAATAGTAACAACCCTTTGCTGAAGCAGCATGAAGGACCTTAGACACTTCCCTTTGGTGTCCTGTCTACTAGAAATCCCACAGTCCTCAGCTCCAGGGATACTGGCAACTGCCATGGTTTTAAAGTCAGGTGAGTCCTCTCACCAGGATCTTCAAGAATGTGTTCTGTACACATCAATCATGACACAGAAACTACTCCATTTTCTGCTCTTTCCTACATCCAATCTCAACAAACAGCTAGGGATTCTGTCAACTTCCATGACACTTAGTCATATTTATTTATTTATGGCCTACTATACAACATCCCATATCTTGCTGAAAGTTTAAAAGTGCTGCCTCAACTCACAGAGACACATGGGGAGCCCCAAAGATGAAAATCAAAATTATCAATCATATCCTCTTGCTGGTGATAGAATGCTCATGGGCGACAGGGCCCTTGCTGCTTGTGTTGTTAACTTTCTGCTACTTCAACTAATTCTCTCAAGCCTCTAGAGACTGGAAGTTTGAGATGCATCTCACGGGGCTCAAACTGAGTAGCCATCAGAACTAATACAGTCCTTCCTGGAGGCTCGGGGAGTTGGGAACTGTGACCTCTTTCCTCATTTTTTTCCAGCCGATAGAGGCTATCCTATTCTATTGTTCCCTTTGTCCACCTTGCCCACCTTCAGAACAAGCAATATTGCCTCTCACTGATGTTTCTCCCACTGTGTGTCTTCTCTGACTCCGTGCTTCCATCTTCCTGTCTCACTTTCCAGGAGCCTGTGACAACCCAAGCTACCATTTCTTCCTTCAGGTTACGGTCAGCTGTGTAACCACGGCCATTCCTCTTTGCCATGTAAGCGAATATCATGTAAGCTAAAATATTCGTAAATTCCATGGCTTAGGATATAGGCGTCTTTGAAGAAAAGAGGACCCATCTGCCTACCACTCACACGGAAACTTCTTAGCATTATTTGCGTTCAAAATGTTAGGAAATTTTTAAACAGTTAATAACAGCAAACACTGTAGGTTTAAATGAAAACGGCCCACATAGGCTCTTAGGGAGTGGCATTATTAGGAGGTGTGGCCTTGGAGTAGGTGTGGTCTTGTATGGGGAAGTGTGTCACTGGAAATGGACTTTGAAGTTCTCAAGCCCCAGTTAGGGCCTCACTCTCTTCCTGCTGCCTGTATGGAATATTCAGCTATCTTGCTTCCCACCAAAACATTAATGATCGGTCTATACCCCTGAACTGTAAGCCAGCCCTAATTATATGGTTTTCTTTATATGGGTTGCCATGGTCATGGTTTCTCTTCACAGCAATAAAATTCTAACTAAGACAAACATAAACTAAGCAACATCTTCACAATACAATACTGGAAATCGCAGATACGTGTTAGAAGTCAAAATATTCATGAGCTCTGACTAAAATTTTATCAGCACTTCTCAATGATAATACCATATACAATTTCCTTGTTATTTATTGATATTAAAAAATGTTTCACCTAATGTATGTCTGTACATCACGTGTATGGTTGGTCTCTGAGGACAAAAGATTGTGTCAGATCCCCTAGAACTGGAGATACAGATAGCTGTGAGCCACCATGTTGAACCTGGGTTGAATCTGTGAGTTGAATTTGGGTTCTTTTCAAGAACACTGCAGGCCCTCCATTAATTTTAAATTGTTGGCTGAGTTTTCTGTCCTGCCTGTTTCCCACGGCTGTTAAGTCCCAAATAAACCACAGAGAGGCCTACATTAATCATGAACTGGCCCAAAAGCTCAGGCTTCTTATTAATTAATTTTTATAACTTACATCAGCCCATAATTCTTGTCTGTGTTAGCCACATGGCTCCGTACCTTTTTGGGCGAGGCAATCACATCTTGCTTCCTCTTTGGGTCATAACTGTAGATTGCACTTCCCTCTTCCCAGCATTCTTGTTGCTCCACCTTTACTTCCTGCCTGACTACTGGCCAATGAGCATTTTATTAAAAATAATACAAGTGAAAGGATGAAAGACCTGTTGTCCCATAGTATTAAATGATGGAGTAACATAGAGAAGGAAGATATTTGAGATCAGATATAGAAACATGGCTTTTTTTTTTTACTTTTTAGAAAACCACAGGGAAGCTTAGCTCCTTGAAGTTTTGTGACGCCAGGTCTATTCACACCTATTAATACAAGCATGTATTAATCAAGGTTCTCTAAAGTAGCAAGTGGAAGATAGATAAATTTAAATTAAGTCAGCTTTATGTTACAATAGTAACAACTGTTGTATCACACCTGAAAGACTGAGGATCTTAAAGCTGCTTGGCTCAAAAAGCTGAGTGACTCAGCAGTCCCCATTTGGCACAGAAGACCTGGAGGTTTCTCAGCCAGCCACTGGTCTTCAGGGAATGTTGTAAACATTGACATTCTGGTTTTAATATCAGAGGAAGAGCCACTGGCAATAGCAACAAGGTGAATGAACTCAGTGGCAAGAATGAAGGCCAAGAGAGCAAATGTCAAGTATGTTTCCTTCTGCCATGCCCTTTTTCATCTAGGATACCCCCAGAGGGTCCCTCCTACTTCTAGGGGTGGGTCCATCCACATCAATCAAGGCAATAGAGATATCCTCAGGTGAAGCTCCCAGATCAGATGATTCTAATTTGCGCCAAGTTGACATCAAGCCAACCACCACAGACTATTAAAACTGTTTTCTATATATTTGAAGGCTTTGTTGCTATGGTGCAGATATGGTTGGTCCTGCAGAAGTTCAAGAAGAAGAAATGTAAACCAGTTTCATAGAGTAAGTAAGCCCTGCAGAGGCCAGTTGTGATAAGGACAGTAAGACTGGCCTCCCTGTTTCCCTGATAATCATGAGATCACCTCATCTTACATACACCCACCATGTTGCCACCCACCTTGAGGTCTCTTAAGACAACAGATGGATAGGATCATCTGATTCGGTTTGACTTGGACTTTCAACCTCCACAGCTTTGAGCCTAAGAAACTTCTTTTTCCCTTATGCATTATTCAGTATCAGATATTCTGTTACAACCAAAGGGATCAGATAAAGACACTATCAGCAATCAGGTCCAGAAATGCTTTCCCACATCAGCAAGGATGACGAGGACCCAGGATTTGCTATAAAATGAGGCATCACTGGAATGATGGAAAGATAGCCTGAGTAAAGAGAGGGGACCCTGAGATACACTGTGTCTAAAGACAAGCAAGGTGTCAGGGAAAATAATTAAGAAACACTTTAAGAATCTTTAAGAACTTTAAAAACTTTAAGAACACTTTAAAATTGAGTAAAGAATGAAGGCCATATATTGATACAGAAATGTTATTGCTCCAGGGAGGAAAGCATTGTGTGGGGGTTAATATATTATTTTTTCTCCACTGAAGATAATTTGGCATATATTTCAGTTATAAAAACTGTCTTTCAATTAAATCAAAATTAGATAAATAAGCTGAATATTGTAAATCTGACTCACAGGGGCCAGTTGGATGCCTTCCAAGAACCTGAAGATGCTGGACAGCAGGGTGAGGATGGACAAGCCAATGGCAAACCTCTCCATTGCAGGCTGTGAGTATATACAACACACATATTGTCACCAGAAATGTTCTAGAGGACTGTGTGGGCCACCCTGGACCAGTAGGTGAGCTGACAGCTTATCTAACATGGAAACGAATCAAGGCAAGATGATTTAAGGAAGGATGATGGCTGGTGAGTCTTTATAGCGTCATGGCAGCAGATAGGCAGATTAATACATGAACAAGCAGAACCTGACAGATAGAAAGAAGCCTTGAAGTACTGTTGTGGGCTGTATACCAAAACTGTATACTGAGAAGCTGTTACATTTTCTCCTTACATGTTTTAGGGAGACACAGTTTAGAATAAGACAAAGATTTGGGACACAGAGATGCATCTGGGCTGTGGGGTTTTGTGGAGGACATATAAACATAAGATATTGAAAGCTAAATCATACAATAACATTTTTGACCTTGCATTTCACCCTGAAACTTAGTGGATAAAAAGTTGGTTTCTGCATAGCAAAAGTATGAATGAAGGCATAAAGGCACAGACTAAGAAATACTGGCAAGTGCCTTTTCTACATGAAATGCCACTACAGTTGCTAAGGAGTCATTCAAATATTCATGAGCTGTGGTCCAAGGGCTCTAAAGGGTTGTGCTCTGGCAGCTCAGGTAAAGTCACACACACAAGAATTCCTGGGGGAGAATGAAAATTGGCTGGCATTTCTGGATTTGTTTGATTTAGATGCAGGCGGCATATAGAAAGACAATCTCAAGGTTCTAAAACGGGATTTGTGGTGCACTTCTGGAGCCTGATTTAAAACCTCATCCTGCATGGCCACTTCCAGAGAAGGAAGAGTGATAACCCGTGTCCTTGGCTAATAACTAAGGAACTCTCCCTAATTATCAGGAATCATAGATGGTTAAAATGCCATGTCAGCAGTGTGAAACCTTGACAGTTGCCAGATGAACCTGGATCTTTGAGACGTGGAGAACAGACATGGAGATCTACGCTGTTTTAGTTTGCTTCAGGGTTTGGGCGTGAGTGTGGTTTCAGAATCTCTGTGGCATAATACGTGTGATATCATGATGTCACTGCCTAGAACAGGCAATGCAATTGCTCATTAATATGTTTTGGGCACTAATACATTTTTTAAAAGATTTATGTAGTTTTTATTTCATGTGTATGAGTGTTTGTCTGTCTGTATGTATGTGCACCAGTACATCAGTATCTGTGGCAGCCAGAAGAGGGTGTCAGACCCCTAGCAGGGAAGTACAAGCTGTTCTGAGCCTCCATGTGGGTGCTGTCAGTCAAACTCTGGTCCTCTGGAAAAGCTGACGATGCTCTTAACTACTGAGCCATCTCCCCAATCCAAGTGCATTTTGACAAATATTAATTATATAGCCACACAATAATTAGAGTGTTCACGTGAGAAACCAGAGCTAAATGGAGGAAGAAGTAAGCAGAACTCTGCATCTGAAGTCAGTCTGGTCTGCATAGTGAGTTCCAGGCCAACCCAGGCTACAGAGTAAGGTTCTGTCTCAACAACAGCATCATTGCAGGCACTCACAACAAACTGACTCTACAGCCTTTCCCTCTCTCTACTCGTGAAGCTCACACTTCCTCTCCTCGGCACAGAGTTCATAATTATACTACCACATGGCTCCTCTGCACAAATGTCTGCAGGTATGCAGTCCATCCCAAATCGTGGGGTGTTTTGGTAGCTTCAGCTGCATTGCAGCATCTAAGACACCCCAGGCATAAATGCATCTGGTCATATATATTTTCCTCTTTTTAAGAGGAAAAGATTGAGAATGTGTCTGCAGCCAGGTGAGATGTTTCTGAAGCTCCTTTCTATTTACAGCCCCATCCATCCTTAGAGCATTTGTATCCTCAAGTTATGACAGAACATTTCCCCTAGTCTGTATGCTCTATCACCAGAATAAGAAGAAAAATGAAGTTTCGCTATCTTAACTTGAAACTCTTTAATTATATGGAAAATACACTTATCTGGGATCATTTGCTCTCCGCCACCATGTGATGTTTCTGGGAACTTTACAAGGCTCCCAGATGTCAGATACTTCAGGCTTCAGAATGACTTTCCGCCTTTCGTGTGTGTGTGTGTGTGTGTGTGTATGTGTGTGTGTCTGTGTCTGTGTCTGTGTCTGTGTCTGTGTGTGTGTAGTGGTGTTGGTACGGAGGGTGTGGAGGATTCCTCTCTGGAATTCTTACTGAAATGCGTTGGTCATCCTTGTGGTGGGCAGTGGGGCTTCTTAGAGGCGACTGTTGCTGATGCTTTTGTCAGCACACTGGGAGAGGTGCAGAGAGGGTGTTAGAAAGGCTGACTGCTCCTTGTGTTATACTGTGTCCCCACCACTCTGCCGCTTTCTGCTCTGAACTGGTCTTCTTCAGCAGGTGCAACTGCGTGATCCCCAACTTCTCAACCTCCAGAATCATGATGCAAAATAAGCCCGCCTTCTTGATAAACCACGCAGTCTGAACAGCAGCAGAAAATGTCCTGTCAGAACGTGTTTGGGGCAAACCTAGAAACAAGTTTCTGAAAGTGAGACTACTGAGTTTACATAGGCGCTTTAGGGCTTTGGAGTTGGATATTTTTGCCTCTATTTTCTCACATATGAAGTAGGCAAAATAATTTTTACCTCGTGAGTTTCTTGTGAAGGCTGGAGTTTATTTATGCAAAGCACTTGTAATAACATTTAACATATAGTAAATCCCTTACATATGTTGATACTAATGCCCACAGTGTTTTTGGAAGCAAGACTTTGTTCTTAGTTGTTTTTATCTCTGTATGAAACAAAGCACTGGTGTCTTCCTCCCCAAATTCAAGTGAGTAGGGATGGTGGAAATCTCAGATAGGCCTTTGGGAAGAGCCACTCCAGCAAAAGGCTCTTTAAAAATTCTAGCAAGCTAAAATTCTAGCAGGTACAGCGAGAGTTGGAACTCTTGCAGTGTGTCCCATGACGGGTGAGGACGGCGGCAGGTGACAGAATTTGAAACAGAGAGATAGAGAGACAGAGAGAGAGAAAGAGAAAAAAGGGAGAGAGGGGGAGGGAAGAGGGAGAGATTGGGAGTGGGCAGAGCTTGTCTCTTAAAGGGACCTTTGCACCAGCATACAGTCAGGGAACTGCTTGCCATCGGCAGAGGGTTGACTGTGCCTGGTTCCCAAGGGGCGCCAGGATACTAACAATTACTTTGTCTACAAACACACTTTTACGAATAAATACATAAACCTCTTCGGATTGTTGCAAATGAGTTATACTGAACTGTCATTCCTTAGAGTATAATTAAGAGAGAGAAATCAACAGGATACCAAGTAGCGATTTCTTCCGTACTCCCCTCTTTTCTCAGTCTATTTAAAATTGCATCTATTGATTCTTTTCCTTTCAGAGTGATAGCTTTCAGTGATGTTTATATTGATCAATGTAATTTTTACTTTGGATTACGCTGACCTCTGATATTGTCCTGGTTGATCTGATCAGAGGTGTGAAGAGAATGGACTTGCCTGGATTCCCAAAGGTAGCTCTGCCCTCAGGCAGAGTTGGTCTGCCTTGTGAAGCCTTTGGAAGATGTTCGCTCATTCTGACCAGCTGGAGTCCCTCCTACGACCTAGAGAGCACCAGAGGCTGAGTGTAACCAGTCAATGGAAAGAATAAGATAAAAAATAAAAACAAACTAGAAAATGTGACAGAGAAGAGATATATTTTAAAAGTCCAAAATTGCACACAGTTTTCTGTAGGCAACAGAAAAGACAAAGACACGAGGATAAAGAAAGCAGATACATACATGAATTTTCAGAGGAAAGAAAGATGCATATAGGAAATCTAGCCAAAGGCTGAGGCAGGAGGATAGCTGCAAATTCATGACTAGCCTGGGCTATGTAGCGAGTATGAAGCCAACCACAGCTACATAGTTATACAGGCACATACCTGTCTTAAAAAACAGAGAAGTAAATAAGTCTTCTAACAGCAGTGAGGAGATGGGTGGTCAGGTTTCCGCATCTTGGGAGGAACATCCTGTTTTCTGTCTCATGAATGATGCTTCCTGTCCCCTAGAGAGCGTGTCAACCCCCTCTTATAAATAGACATATTTTAAAATAACTATGTTAAAGGAAAACGTGTGAAGAGTGTGAGCTTTCTGTTCCTCTTCCTGACACAAAAATACATTTTATTAAAGTTAAGTGCAAATTTGATATGATAAAAACCCTCTGATAGAATATTTTAACTAAGGATCCTGGGAAATTGCCTCTGTGTATACCAGTAGTGGATCTGAGTTTAAATGCTTTCTGAGAAATGAATGGGTGAGCAGCCATCAAATAATAAATTTCTTTAAGAATCAATAATTTTTACCATACAGGTATAATATTTATCTCATTCCACTCACAGAAGCATAGAAATAAGTAATCTACTCAGATCACATTTTCAAAGAAACCTACATTTATTTGTAGTAATCACAAGAAATATTAGTCTGATTCTCTTTCTGTCTCTATCTCTTCCTCCCTCTTTTCTCTCTCTCTCTCTCTCTCTCTCTCTCTCTCTCTCTCTCTCTCCCCTCTCTTTCACTCTCTCTCACCCCCCACACCCCTGCATATAGAGTCCCACCACACATCCCTTTCAAGGGCAAACTTGACATCCCATAGCCTTAGCAGCCTAAACCAAGGGTCACAACCCCAAGTTCTTTTTGAGGAAAGCTCAGGTGAGTGCTCTGGGTTAGAAGTTTTCTAGACACGCCCTGTCATCATGGAATGGCGGTTCCAGTGGATTTTGATCAAGCAGGTCCAATTCGCACACCCATTTTTTTTTCTACTGAGGAATCCTGGATTTAGGATTTCTAAAATTTTTATTTATTTTACTGCTAATTTTTATTTTGTGGGGTGTGTGTGTGTGTGAGAGAGAGAGAGAGAGAGAGAGAGAGAGAGAGAAAGACGTATGTGTGTGTATGTGTGTGTGTGAGAGAGACGTGTGTGTGCGTGTGTGTGTGTATGCGTGTGTGTGTGTGTGTGTTTGTGTTGTGCTAACTCTTATGTATATGGGTGCTAAGGCTAGAGATCCATGTCAGGAGTTCCCCTTTTTCTCTCCACCTTGTAAGTTCAGACAGTCTATCACCAAACCCACGGCTTGGGTTTCCACTAGACTGAATGCCCAGTAAGCCTGGCATCCATGTTTCTCTACTCTCCTTATCCCCTGTTCTAGGGTTACAGACACAGGCCAGCATGCTAGGCTTTTTCATGGATGTTGGGCATCCAAACTCGGATCTTGGATTTACACAGCAAAAACTTTACCACTGATCCGTCTCTGAAAACATTAGGACTTTTTATTTTTTAAGATGCTAAAACCATGTTTTTAAAATGTCACTGAATTAAAAGCAATACTGCATAGCAGACCGAGTGAGTTGTATTCAGCCCAAGGCCAATATGGCTGTGACTCTAGTGAGTCCGGAATCAGGGCACATGCCCAGAGGGAGCCTTCACATATATCCAAAGCACAGGCATTTCTGTGCAGATTTAGCATGAGTATCCAGAGCAGTATCCATTTCTGCTTTCATTACCTTTCTTTCAAACTGTACTCAGACGAGCTGAAACCCAGCAATCTGGTCGGGTACCCACTTCTAGCTGTATTCCCACTGCCCCATTGTGGCTCCTCCTTCAGCTCAAATGACCTGACAAAGGCTATGGATTCTCTAGGCACAACATCTTTTTAAACTCTTAGGCAAAACATTCTCCCCTCCTATTTTCCTCATCAGACAATTAGCACAGAGCAGACAGGCAGCAGCGAATGCCCATCATTCCGTCCTGGTCCCAGGGCCAGCCTGCAACCCTCACAGTTTTCACCTAGACTTCGGTTTTGCTTTGTCACTCCTGTTTCTGAATCGCCCTCCCCACCATAAAAAACTGTGACATTCTTTTTTGATTTGATTTTATCCTACAGCAACAGAAAATGGTTGAAGCTTCTCAAAATAGGAGGTTACAAACAAAAATGAACCCAGACTCTGTCAAATTTAACCCAAAAGAGCAGAGTCAATGAGGACAAAGTGCACACAACAGTTTAAAATTTACAGATGCCCAAGTAGATGACTGGATATCAGCAAAGACAGGAAAGCAGGAGATGCAGTTTTCAGGCCTGGGTACCTAACATGGTAATCACAGAATCAAGCCAAATTGTCAGTACTATGTACTTGTTTAATTATAGATATGTATATATTACCAGTATATGAATAATTTATTTTATATAAATATTTAAAAATTATATAAAACACTTATTTTCTATAAATTATATATAAGTATATAGAAATTCTTAAATTACTACAAATATATTATATATGTTCTTAAAAATATTGGGGAACTGGACTCTATAGTTAAGAGAACGTGCTGCTTTTTCAGAGGATTTAAATTCCATTCCCAGCACCCAAACTGGATGGATCATATCTACCTTTAACTCCAGTTCCAGGGAATCTGAAGCCATCTTCTGGTCACCGCAGGCACTGCACACATGTGATACAGATACATAAGAGTTAACCAAAAAAGTCCTCAAAATGTGGTTTTAAAAATATATTAGTGTTGTAAACTTATGCTAGGAACATTTGCTTCTGTCCTACAATTTTTTTTTTCTTCTGGGTCCCAAGGACTTTGGAAGAACTAAGTTGTTAATATCATGAAAATGCTGGGAAGTGGGTGACTGTATTTTGAAACACCAAATATATACAAGACATCTTTTAAAATCTTGCCCATTTCTAGAGCAAGACCTTATTATGCATCCAAAGCTAGGCTGGAACTCTTGATCTTCTTGCCTCAGCCTCCTAAGCACTGGGATTACAGGCATGCATCCTGCTCCCAGCACATGAATGAGTTTTTTAAATTCCATTTTTGGATGCTAGAGAGATGGCTCAGTGGTTAAGAGCACTTGCTGCTCTTGCAGAGGACCTGGATTTGATTCCTAGCTCCCACTTGGAGGCTCACAACCATTTGTCACTCCAGTTATAGGGGACTTGTATCCTCTTTTGGCTTCTATGGGTACTACATACAGATACTGCATGGACATACATGCAGGCAAACCACTCATACACATAATCTAAAACTCCATTAAAACTCTTCAAACCCAGATGCAAGGGAGAGAGAGAGAGAGAGAGAGAGAGAGAGAGAGAGAGAAGAGAGAAGAGAGAGAGAGGAGGAGAGAGAGAGGAGAGGAGAGAGAGAGAGAGAGAGAGAATAAAATAAAATTCCTCCCATTCTCCCTGTTGTCTCTTCCGCTCTCAGCAGCAATTAGCAGAGATCAGGCTTGGCATGTACTCTGCTTCCCAATTATTATCAATAGGTTCTAATTGAGAACATGTGTTCATTTCAGCTGGGGTTATTGTTCGGTTGGTCATGATGGAGAGGCTGAAAGACAGCATCTGGCAGAGTTATTTTTGAAACCCACCCCTCAGTCCTATCTTTCTTCACAACTGCTTTCATTTGGTATGTGACACACGAGGACAGAGGGGTGTTGGCACCACAAAAGGCATCTGCTTTGATGTGTCCATGGGCTCCTCAGTGAAGTCTCTGCTTGTGCATTGGGAAACAGATCTTGATCCTTAAAGCAGATGCTCACTTCATTATCCACAGATGCGTGAAAAATTATTGCCAAACTCAGTGGTTAACCTGCAGTTCAGGCTTTGAGGTCTGCCTTGTATCCACTCCAGGCAATGTTTGATAGGATGGCCTGGCTGGGACTGAAGGAACCAGTTCCCAGTGGCCTTTCTCCAATGACTGGATCTGCTGAAGAGGCAGCCAAGGGCTCACTGTGTCCCTGACAGGGCTCTTTAGGAGCACTCGGCTTGGACTAACATAGCTGGAGCCCTTAATTCCCAAACAGAAGTTTCAAGAGACAAAAGTTACAAGTCTCAGGCCTGTGAGCTGTCACAGTGTCTCTTTTGTGCTTTATAGATGGCTGCTGTCTAGATTCAGAGATGAAACATAGACTGGCATCTTTCAGAGGATGACTGAAGAGCCAAACTCCATCTGCTGTATGGAAAATTAATTTACATCTTTTTGAAGGTCTTGCTAAGCAACTCAGTCTGTGCAGATCCCCTTGGTCTTCCTGCCTCTGCCATGGCAGTTACCTTGATACTATTGAGTGTAAGAGTGATATTTTAAATGTCATCACTATTCGATGATTCTGTATTCCAAGTACACACACATATATATGCACATAGAGACAGTGTGCACACATATGCATGAATGCACATACACACAAACACATAAATATATGTGCATAAATGCACACAGACATAAACATACACATATTCATACATATAGACATATAGACATACATACACACATCCATACACATAAAATACATGTGCCCATACATACACATGTACATAAACACATACAGACATATATACACAACCATGCAAACACATACAGACATAGACACATATTCACATATACAAGGTAGACACATAGCATGTATTCAGACAGACACATATCTGTATGTGTACACATAGAGAGAAACATACACACAGAGGGGCACATACATACATATTGGTTGTTGTCTTTCTGGATATTGTGTTCAGGCTTTGTGATAAATATATGTTAAAGTATTTTTGCTTGTTTGTTTTAACAAATACCTTTCCACATATAGATTTTCTCATTTATCTCTAGTCTATTTTCCTCAAGTGCTATCCTCATGTAACTTGGTTGGTTATGTATGGTGTTTTCCACTCCTGTAGTCTGGATGCCAACCCCTCTCCGGAAAGTTCTCAAGCTCTCAGTTTGATCAACATTTCTCTTCCTGGTGCTGTCAGTTCTGGGGTGCTCCTTATCAAAAGAGCCATCATAGCACACTAATATCAGACTGCTAGCCTGGCTCTGCCCTGGACTATAGAGTACCTGGGTGCAAGGAATTCACTCATTTGGGGCATTCCCAGGACAGAAAATTGCTCAAGAAAGCAATACTCAACAATGTTAATCAAAAGATTGTTTTACACTCAGCAATATATGTTTACACTTTCACAATGTCTTGGGAATTCGTATGTAAGTCAATGATGTTAAAACTCAACCATAACATCTCTGTTTCCGAAGTGGAGTGACTAGGATTTCTTTACTAACACCAAAGGTCTTTGGAAAGTCATAGTAGTTTCCTAAAATGTGTTAAGGAATTTAAATGGAGTCATCATATAATGGGGAGACAATATCTTAACTATACATCATATACAGCTAAGTAAAACTCCTAGTACCAGGAATGAGTTACATCTTTTCAGTCTTTGGACAAGAGGGCTCTTTAGATATCCCCAAACATTATAGACTATTGCCAAGTCTATTGGTTACCCTCCATGGCCATATAGTAAGGCCCTATTGCTAAAGACACCACTTACTTATGTCATCAAATATGGATAAATTGAGCTGATACCCAACTAGAAGTTTCACCTCTCCTTGCTATAGATCATAGTGCTGGAAGGTACTATGAATGCTACTGGGGAAGAAAAGTAATCAATCTCACCCTGTGACCTATAAGAGCAATCTTCCTGAAGATAAACTGCTGCGATAGTGGCATAAATGTTATGGGAGTAAACATCAACTTTTTTGATTGGATTTAATGCCCACTGCATGAGATGGAATATATACCCGACACTGCTAACGTGGCCAAGAACCCAACACAAAATAGGTCATGGGCCTAGGGGAGAACATACTACTATTATCCTGCTAATGGGACATAGCAATAAAATTACCCCTAATGACATATCAATAGGTCAGTGCTCAAGCCTCATAAGAGAACCTTCTTCCTTCAGTAGCTGGTAACTAACACAGAGTCCCGCAGCTGGGCAATGTGCAGAGCATGAAAAACAATCAGCCCTAAGTGGGGTGTCTTCATCAAACTCTACCCTCAGAGATTCGGGAGCCATACAACAGAGGAGGCAGAGAGATTGTAACCGTCAGAGGTAATGGAAGACACCAAGGAAACAGCATCTTCCAGACACAAGAGGACTGATGCTCATATGAACTCACAGAGATTTTGAACCTATGTGCAAGACCTGTATAGGTTCTTGCCAGACAGGGTTCCAACATGGTGAAGGCAAAGTACAAGTCCCACCCCTAACTAAAAAGTTATTGTAGCCGATGCTTGCTGGGACATGGAAAATTATTTTCCTCCAAGGAAGTGACACTGGGTATAACAGCTGTACTACAGAGCAACCCTCATGTTCAAGAGTAGTTGGCCAAGAAAAAACATATTACATGTGTGTGTGTGTGTGTGTGTGTGTGTGTGTTATGGTTATGTGGTTTTGTTGTTATTATTTTCTTTTTTGTCTTTTGAGGTTTGTTTCATTTTGTGAGCATTTTGTTGGTGCTATTTGCTTTGTTTCTGTTTTTGAGAGACAGAAGGAACACGAAGTTGGGTGGGCAGGGAAGGGAGGAAATATTGGGGGATGTGGAGGAAGGCAAATAATATGATCAAAATGTAGTATAAGAAAGTTTTAAAAGTATTTTAAAATGTAATAACAAAATGATTCAACTCAAAATAAAATCTAAAATCAGAGAGGATGAAAGCACAGGTCACCTAAGTTCCATGAACACTGGCTGTGAAAGAGTTCATGATGCTTGTGTTAGGACTGAATTTACTAGAACATTTTCCTATGGTGTTCCATGCACAGGATCCTTCTCCATGCCTCAATTATTTCCATTGGTCTCCTGGACATTTGGAAGCAGGCTGTATAGGTTCTGCTCAAATTGATCATGGTGATCTAATTCCAAACAAATATCACCAGTCTTTCTTTTAATGCAACGCAGAAGACCATGTTTGCAAATTAAGCATGTAGTAGTGAACAGCGGAGAGAAGAATAAATGCAAGATGTAATGATGCCATTTTACCATCTTATCAACTGACTTTAAAACGGACATTAATTCTTCTCAGGAACAGATGAATCAAAGAAGTCTCATGTTAGAAAGAAGCTGAGAGTGAGGCATATTGTCTTTTATTTTAGAGAGTGAAGGTGCCTAACATGGCGAAAAGAAAAGAGCCCTGGTCACCTCAGAGAAACCCTACCAGGACACTGAGGCCTCTAGAAAAAAAGGCCACTGGATATTTGACTTCTATATCATTTTACTACAAATCCAGGACTGAACTGTAAAGACTCTTCCCAGGGCCATGTGGTCCCAGCTCTCAAGGGGCTTTGGCCAATGGATCAGAATGGAGATGTAAATTGAAGAAGAGATGACACACCCCTCCAAAACCATGAGTGTCTGGAAGCTACAGTTTATACCTGAGTCACTTCACAGGCCCGAGAGCATAATAAGATGGACTAGGAAGCAATAAAAAATTAGCAGCTACAGGGAAAAGTGTGTTTTCTGGACACAGCAGGGAAGTTGCACATGTACATATGAGCTCACAGCAGTTGTGACAGCATGCGCAAGACCTGAGAAAATGAAGACACACAAAATCTCAGCATGGAGAACAAAGGTGAGACATGAAATTCTACCCCAAGCTGAGGGGCTATTGGCAATTGATAGCTGTGTGTGAAAGAGTTGGTTTTCTTTAAAGAGCGTTGTCCGTGGTAACTCAACTGAGTGCCAGTGGAAAGCCATATTACCAAGAGTATATGGGTAGCACAAATTGGACTTGATAGGTGAAAAGAGAGAAAGAAATAGAAAGTCAAGTGGGTAGGGAAGAGGGTTGAACCATAGAGGAGTTGGCAGAGGGGGAACATGATAACACATTGGATAGAATCCTCAAAAACGAATAAAAATTAGACAAAAAAGGAAGTACTAAAAACAGAGCTCTTGATTTGAGTCTATTCCATTTGTCTAGGTAGTACTTGGTAAAAGATGAGTTTGAGACAAGGGAGGGAGACCAGAAGAAAGATGTGAGTAAAGGAATTCAGAAGTTGAATTTCAATCATCAGTTACAGGAGATACAACACGGGTGAAACAAGAGTCAAATGACCTGAAACCCGAAAGATGTCATCAGAAATGAAAATGGCTGCTGGGGCGTGGGGAAGAAGATTGCTTTGCTTCAGCCTATATATTTGTGCTAATGAGATAAAAGCCAATCAGAAGTCACTGTGCATGTCTGGAGCTTTGAGTCTGAAGTCACCTTAGATCTGAATCGATTTTTTTTCTAAAAAAGGGTTAGAGCTAGAGGAACACATGATACTACAAAGTGATAGGGGTTGGTGAAAAGATGGTGAAGAGGAAAAGGTCCCTGTGTGATTGAGGGAGGAACAGTGCTGGTGAGGTCAGAAAGTAGAAAGAGTAGAAAGAGGCAAGTCCATACTGTCAGTTAAGAGACAAAGATTAGCCATGTTGCAAAGCTGTGTGTTTTGGAACTGGATGCTGTGCCCTGCACCACAAAAGGTGGTGAAAGCAGTGGTTCTCTGGAAACAAATGCCATGGCTACTTGTCAACTATCTCGATAACTGGGCTTCTAAATTTCCTTCTTAACCTAGTCTTCTGCTCTGTCAAAGATAGCTATGTGTAGTGGAAGGCATTTGTAGTAGGAGGCTGCTTGTTTGTTTCCTGGCCACCAAGACTCCCAAAATAACAACACAGAAACTATTAATTAAATCACTGCTTGGCCCATTATCTCTAGCTTTTTATTGGCTAACTCTTACATCTTAATTTAATCCATCTCCATTAATCTGTATATTGCCACGTGGCAATTGCTTACCAGTAAGGTTCCAGCTTGTCTGTCTCTGGCAAGGCTCCATGGCTTCTCTCTGACTCTGCCTTCTTTCTCCCAGCATTCAGTTTAGTTTTCCCCACCTAGCTCTGCTCTACCCTTTTACAGGTTCAAAACAGCATCTTTATTAACCAATGGTATTCACAGCATACAGAGGGGAATCCCACATGAGGCATTGATTTTCAGGTATCAATGCTTAGCCAAACATGGGTTGCCCATAAAGAGTGTTCATTCATAAATAAGTTGAAACATATGGTGTAAACACATCAATGATTAATCTTCCAGGTCTGTCCTTGATGTAGTAAAGATGCTTCTTCCTGAGATCAAAAGTCAAAACAAACAAAACTCTTAATGTCACCCTTAAGCAGAGAAGGTCATTGAGCAATGGAGTGTTTATCTCACACACCATTTATTAAAGATAAAATCTTTCTTTGGACATTTTTTGATCATTTCCCTTTCAATTTCATTAGATATATATTCCTCATACACCAACTTCTAAACAAACCTCTAGCAAGAAGAAACGGATAGCCATGGTTGACTGAAAGAGAAACCAGAGTTGATTATGGGCCTGTGTATCATCCTGTTGAAACAGGACCAAGCTTTTCTCTTAGTGAGATGAAGAAAAACTGGTATCAATGTTAAAGAATATGACAACAGTATCTACCAAAATATAAAGTTAGAATTCATAGGCCATCTTCCTATGCTGGGCTGACAAATGTTTATTCAGCTAGAATGGTTTACAGGCATGAATATACAAGGGATGGATCTCAGAAATCAGTGCTGTCCCTACGGTTACTATGGCAACCTGCCTACACAAAGAGGAAAAGCATAGTTTTGTTTTTTCATTAGTGTTTTCCATTCTGATCAATTAATGATTTCTTTTTAATTCATTTTAGTTTTACTTATTTTATTTTATGTGCACAAATGCTTTGCCTGCTTGTGTATACTTTTACCACGTGTATCCCTGGTGCCCTCAGAGGTCAGAGAGGGCATCAAATCAGAACTCCAAGAACTGGTGTGAAGAATGGCATTGAACCACCATGTTGGTGCTGAAATGGAATGTGGATCCTCCACAAGATCAACTAGAGCTCTTAACTTCTGAGCCTTCTCCTCATCCCCTTAACAAAATGATTTTTATTCACGTGTAACAGCAGGCCCCTCCCCTTCTGTTTCACCTAGGGCTGTGTTACTGTCACTATGCCACCAGATAATTCCATGATAGAGCATAGGGACCAGCCATTTCAACCCTGTCATCACATCTGACTTTCATCTATGCAATGAACAACACTCCCGGTTTATTCTGATTATTTTGTCTAAGGTGCCTCTTTCCTTGCAGAGTCATGGGTGCATCAATTATCCCATGTTTGTGACCACTTCTCCAGCTTCGCCTCTGGCATTTCAGTTTCCAGTTTTAACTGTGAATGATACCCTAATTATATCCATCCTTGACAATGGCCATTTGATTTTAAATAAGTGTAAATGTAGGCAGCATGCCTGAATCTTCTGTTTTATCCATTTTACTGGTCACCAATCCACAAGTTAGTTCAGTTGGCCTCTAGCTAGAGTCAAGCATTTAATTCAAATCTAGAGCCTATTTTGCTACAGAAAACATATGAGGGGCTCTCCAGGATGTTCTGGCATATGACACAGGTAAAGAGTGGGTGCAGGAGTTAGAAGCAAAATGTGCAGAAAGAAATTCATTCACAAATTCTATCTCTGGTTATGTCTGAGTCATCAAATACCACAAATAGTTATTTTGTAAAAAAAAATTCAAAAGCATACATTTTTGACAAACGTTAAGATTTCACTCGATTCTGTAGTAGTGTTTTAGTATAAGTTGGGTTAGGATTAGTATAAGCAGCCATAAAGTCAGTGTTGTGAATGAAGCTAAGGAAGCACAAGACTTCATTCAGCTGCTTCCCCCATTATGTCTTTGATTACAGACTTTTGGGCAAAGGTGGGTGACCACACTCTCTTCTGCTTTATAGGGAGAGGCCTACTGCTACCCATTCTCCATAGGCTAAATGAAAGACTCCTCTATGATCACTTTTCCATGACCAGTCTAAATCCTTTCCCCTAGAATCCCACGCCTCTGCTATCACTGGTAACCATCTACTTTGTGTGATAATTCTTTCCATGCATGTGTTATTATTTACATATATACCAATAACATTTCTTTGTAGGCATTATCACCCTAGGAGACACAGTACTGCAAACAGAATTTCCATGTAAGCCCCCTTTGTTATCTTCATGCTGTCTTACATAGGTGTGTTTCCAGAAGATCTTTATCAATCAACTAAATAAGTGATATTTGAGAACTCTACCCCTTTCAAAATTTGTTTCTTTTGCTTCATTTTATTTATGTTTTTTAAAGTTAAATTTAAAGCCACAGTCCAAGTGTGGAACACAATATGGGGCATAGAAAAATGGAACAGTAAATTTTTTCATTATTTGCTACTTGTGGGTTGTGAAAACATATAGACACAATCTATGATGTCTGAAAATCTGACAAAACTCCCTGTTTCCTTCCCTCCATTCCAACAAATCTTTGTTAATATGATTTGTAGTAGATGCTTGCTAGGCTAAGAAAGAGGGATCAGCTGAGAACTGCCTCCATCACATAACCCCGTGGGCATTTCTCAGAGACATTTTCTTAACTGATAACTGACAGAGGAGAGTCCAGGTAGAGCCAACTCTAGGCACGATCAGAGAGCCAGGGATATATAAAGGTACCCGAACAAGCCAGTAAGCAGCACTCCTTCATGGCCTCTGCTTTGTTTCCTGCCTCCAGGTTTCTGCCCTGACTTCCCTTGATGAGGGACCCTACCAGACAAAATGAAGTAAACATTTTCCTCCCCCAAGTTGCTTTTGGTTATGGTGCTATCACACAAACAGAAATCATATTGGAATACTCTTCTTGAACTATAGATGTGGGAGGGAATTCAGAAAATTTATCATACACTAAATTGAGAGTGGGACTCTTTGGGTGTTCCTGACCATCAGTCAGCTCTATCTCTTAGAAAAAGCATGAGTAGCACTCCCCTCGGTCTCCCAAGAAGTAGGATTGAATAATGACAATGTTCTCACAGATTCTTTCCGAGGCATTTGTAAAGTCCTTTCTTGAATCGAGATATTAATCTTAATCATTATTCAGCCATTTTAAAGCATCATCTGACCTCGATAAGACCTGTTTTGTAACTCCAGTTCACAGCTATGCAGTCTGAGAGTCTCAGCCCTGCACTCTGAGGCAAAAGCGAACCTCATTTTGAAGGTATAAATGTTCCTCCAGGCCTTAATCCCTCCTGTGTAATGGGGCATGTGCCTCTCTTCAGTGAACAGCAAACCTGTAATTCCCTCTAATCCTAAGTGAGGTTTAAAGAGCAGAATTTCAGTTATTCACTCTCCTATAACCTTCCCTGGGAATTTTTTAATCACAGAAGACCCTCTGGTGTGTGTACAAATCCAAGAGCATCTGTATAGTTAGTCCCTAAGAAGATGTTGCATTCATTGTCTAGGTCAGCTCTTTCATCCAGGAAGTCCTGAGAGAAGGTTGGGGTTGTCTGGAAGTCAGGACTGCCCTACTGACGATCCATTCTCTAAATCTAAATCTAAATCTAAGTGTATTTGTTTGTTTGAAGTGATTATAATACTGCAATGCATAGATGTATATATGGCTCTAAATTTATAATCTCTCACCACTTAGTGAAAATGATACATTGTGGCAAGTGCAACATTATCTGATGTAGTCACTGTGGTACATCATGACATGTATTTGTGCATATGGTGCAGGACCATCACTCAATACGTGTTTCTTGATGCAGTCAAGGGTGGTAAATATCATGTGTGTGGATCTGTTGTGAGAAGAGCACAAAATATTGTTTTGTTTTATGGTAAATATTTTATGAGTAGAAGGACACTCTACCACAGAAAAATATAATGTAACAAATACTTGGATATATAGTATCAGTGTTGTGTTCTTTCATGACTGGATGCATTGTACTTTTCTAGGACTGAGAACACCATATGTATCTTGTACTAGCATCACTGCAAATGAATGTGCTATCCATACTTATGAAGGCCAAGCTTCAGACCCCTAGACAACAAGAGATTTTTTTATTCTGTTTGCATATTCTGGAAACATCATGGTTTGCCATTAGCTGAAACACTCTAAGCCTGTGCATGGCCATAGACAAGTTACAGAGAAAATTTCTAGAAGTAAACATATCCTTATATATTTTAAGCACACATAGAACTCTTAATACAACTAAGAATGGAAATCTACAAAATGAATTTTATGTTTTATTTACTGTGTTTTGTGTTTTTTTTCAGTGAAGCAGTAACAGAGGGAAAAAAGAAAAAGAGCTGAAAAAAGAAGTACTTTAAAAAGTCCTTTGCCCTTGGCAAAGTTTATAAGTAGAAATGTCACTCTGTTTTGAAATAACATTTCTATTCTAAACACATTTTTTACAAGTCTATTCAAAGCATGCTTGCACTCCCTGCCAGGGAATTTTAAATCCAAGAACAACCCAAACGTTTCTTTCCTTAGGGAACCAAGAGACATGGATGTTTGGAACCTATGGTTCCCTTATCCAGTCAATCAAACAGAGGGCTTTCTGTGACATGAGAGTTGATCCCTGAGCAAATTTACCTTTCTGATTATGACACTTAAGCAGTTTAATAACGTGTGGAATCATCTTCCCAAAGGTGCTGTGTGATAAATCTTAAGTTACTCTTCCTTCAGTCTCACCAGTGCAGCAAACGCTCTCTTCTACTTTAGAGGTGAGTCTTTGAAAGTGGATTGGACTCTCATGTCAATAGGAATTAAGAACCATGTCAATGAATGAGGAAGAAGAGAATGTATCTTATCAATAGCAAATCACTCTATTTTAGAGACACAAGTTCATACTAATCAATGATGTTAGATTTTAGGGAAGTACAACTCATTAAAAGACAGGCATTTTAACAGGAGAGGAAGAGAGAATTAGGTTTCAGATGGATCCTTCTGATTTCTACACTTCGCACTAATTTCTTTCAGCAAGAAATCTCAACTATAGCAGTTAAGATCTTGACCTTGAATGTTTGTGTGCACTGTTGTTCTTTTAGAACCTGCCTGAAATCCTCAGGAAGGCTGATTTGGATAGAGCTGAGACAAGAGGAGTTACAGAGTCAGAGAAGACAGGTCATTTTAGTTCAAGATGAGCATCCGGCCATCTGATTTAATTATTCTGCTCTTAAAAACAGCAGTTGGGGGATATAAAAAGATGGGATAGGGAAAAATGTAAAGAGACTATACAAGCAAAAAGTGAAGAATGTCATCATGCTCAGAGGTGCAGACATGCAAACTGTGGTGGAAGAAAGAGGCAATGAGAAGAGAATCATAGGCTGGCAACTTGATGTTCATAAGTGCAAACTGAGACTGTGCCTCTGTTTCCTGGCCACCCAGACCCAAATAATTACATAAAAACTATATTATTTACAACACTGCATGGCCAATGACTTAGGTGTACTCCTACCTAGCTTTGCTATCTTAAATTAACCCATTTCTATTAATCTGTGACTTACCAATGAGATTCTCCTTGAGTCTGCCTGATTCTGCATTTTTCTTCCTGCATTCAGTTTAGTTTTCCTGCCTGGCTATATTCTGTTCTGCCATATGCAAAAGCGGCTTCTTTATTAATCAATGGTAGTAAAACATATCCACAGCCACAGAGGGGAATCCCACATCATTCCCCTTTTCTGTATAAATATATATCTTTTATGAGCACATGAGTCTTAAATCAGCTAAACAGCATGGCTGAGATTAAAGTTGTGACTTTGCTGGCTGGCTTCGCCCGATTCTTTGGCTTCCTGAGAGTCTAACTTCATGGTGGAAGTACTGCTAGGAGTCGGATTTATTGCCACAACTCTGTGGAGTTTCTAGGTCCATGCTACTACCAAGAAGCCTGATTCTGGCTGCTCATTAACACCATTTAAGTGTTTGGTGGTAGAGTCTCTTATAAGTGCTGTGTGAAAGGTTTTTGTTGCTGGCATGGAGTCAGGATGCCTCTCTTAAAGGATCTACACCTCTGGTCACTGCCAGAAATCAGAGCCTACAGGATCAAGACAATTACCAAGAAACTGTGCTTGACTCTGTTCTTGTCTGTATAGAATTCTTTTTTTTTAACCTTTCTCAGGCTTTACATGAAAATTTTTGTCAAACATTTGGGTGCCATTATGTAAATGGAGACTGGGCCTTTGTTTCCCAGCTACCCAGATGAGAATAATCACATGGAAACTACATTAAATACAACACTGCTTGGCCAATGACTTAGGCGTATTCATCTCTAGCTCTTATATCTTAAATTAACCCATTTCTAGTCATCTGTGTATTAGCACAAGGTTATGGTTTACCAGTAAGGTTCTAACATCCTTCTCCTTTGGCAACTACATGGCGTGTACCTGACTCAGCCTTCTTTCTCACTACATTCAGTTTAGTTTTCCTGCCTGGCTATATTCTGCCCTGCCATAGGCCAAAGCAGCTTCTTTATTCATAAAATGGGGAAAAAACATATTCACAGCATACAGAAGGTAATCCAACATCATGTAAAGGATCTGTGTGATCATGGCAACTTATGGCTAAATTACACCAGCAATTTTCACTGGGATGAAATGAAGAGAAAAAAAAAAGGACATAACCAATAAACAACACAAAGTAGCATGTTTTGATCTTAAAGAATGAAGACCAAGGAATACATACTGTTCCAAGAAATACAGTAACATAATTAAGAGGATTGGAGGGATGGTTCAATGATGAAAAGCCCTTGCTGCTCCTTGCAGAGGACCCAAGTTCAGTTCCCAGAATCCACATTAGTAAGTTCACAACTGCCTGTCACTCCACCTCCAGGTGATCTCATACTCATTTCTGGCCTCCATGTGCATTATCTTTTTTTTTCCTATTATACAACTGCACAGATAGGAGACTTGCTTTTCTCATGGATGACAGCAGACACAGCATAGGCACATACACATAACATATATGTACACATAACAAACGCTGGAAAAAAGAGGAGAAGGAGCAGTAGTTATAGCCTGTATATATAATGTTTAGTATGTTCCAGGAACTGTTTTTATTCCTTATGTATTAACTCAGCCATCACAATGAACCTGTCAGTGAGAGCTTTGATGCTTGGGTGTGAAGATTAGAAGTAACTGAGTTTTAGATTTCTCATGATAGGATATCAATAGGTGATATAGTTAGCTCTCTAGACAAAGAGATTCAACAAAAAATAATTAGACCTTAAAAGAACTCCAGTTATATATCAGTTATTTAATAGATTTCCTATAATGAACAGCCTGCTAGAAAATCACAGTCAATGCACAAAATATGCAACAATAAACTTAATGAGAAAATGCAGGGTTTATATAGATACATATGCTTGTACATATGGAATGAAATTTGATGAAGACGATAACTTCATAAGTAAATGAAAAGACCATATTCCATGCTACAAATTTCTGATATTGTAACATCTGATATTCTTGCCTAATGTGCCTATAAATCAAGTCTATTGTCAATAAATATCTGTTATGCTTTTTATAGGATGATTTAATTTTGTAATAATTATAGAAGTAATGCAGAAATATATAATTGATGATAAAACTACTATGAATCTATTTTTTTCTTTTATACAATTAACACAGGAGATTTGTCTTCACAATAGATCACTACAAGCTTAACAAAGACTTCTTCTGTACTTATAGAAAGAACTTCATGATTTCTATTAAGCTTATGCAAGTTGCCAATATCAACAATGTTACACTTCATGCTGTTATTTAGAAAAATTGTCTTTAACATACGCACTGCAGCCATGTGGCAGTAAATGGAATAGGCAAGACTGCTACTAAGTGATGAACAGGTGGAGGGCATATACAGCATTGCTGCTGTGATACTGAGGGACGACTACGGAGGATATGAGGTGAAAGGAGTATGAAAAAGTGATATTCCAGGAAATATAAGGAACATGTAGGTATGTAGGAATTTAGAGACCCTGGGCAATTTAAAGCCACCATTAACCCGGGATGATATTCCCAAGCATTATGATTTTTTTTTTGGTTTTCATTTAGTGTCTATTCTTCTGTGTACAAGGGTAACATCCTTTACCTAAGGAAAGTACCATCCAACAAGGGAGACAATTTCCCCAGGAGTTTTGCCTGTAAGATGCTTTTAAAGCTGCTTCTTTTGCTGTGTTCTCTGTATACAGGTTTCACTAGCACCCTCTGCCTTGTCTATTGTTAACATGCTTTTCTCTTTAACACTTGGCCTTCTTCATTAGTTGGTAGTGGTTGGCTTTCTTTCAGCAAACTGTAATGTGGTTTCTCATTCTGAGCACTTGTAACTCAATGCCTGCTATGCCTACTGTGGGGATATAGAGGAGGCCATTTAGACTTCTGTTAAGGGTTCAGACAAACTAAAGTCAGCCATACCCTACATGCACCCCGTTGGATGAATTCACAGCATATAAACTCTGATGCTAGATGCTTATTAACTTAATAATCACTTAATTATCTTTGATAGATTTTGCACAATCCTCACTCACTAGTGAGATTTCTTTTTTTTTTAAAGTATGGTTTGTTTTCCATAAGCTGATTCTGGTCCCTTAATTCTTAAAATCCTTCATGGTTAACTGGAAATGATTTAGACTCCAAGGTCAGTTTCTACATATATTTTTGGAGTCAGCAGAACATGATTTGAAAAATCCTTAAATAATTATAAATAGAAAGTAAATCGAAGAGACTGATAATCACAATCTATGTGCATTTTTTAAAGAAAATTGGCTATTTTTTAATAATCAACATATCCATTTTAAAATTAAAGAAACTACTGGAAGTTTTAGTCAAATGTGAGTTGGCAGGTTAGTTAGTCACTAAAGTACGCAAATTTAGCTATAGAAATTATAGTGTGCTTATCAACCTGTTCTGGGCTTTCAAGTTCCTATTCAATGCCTCCAAGGTAAGTGCTATTAAATACTCTACAGTATCACAGGCTTCCAGAAACCCAGGAGAGTCAGTTTCTTTTCTGGGACCAGGGCCCTGTGATAGAGAGGATCTGTGGAGTCCTATGAGGCAGATTCTCATGGTTCCCCCTACCTTTACCTGCCATGGATGTAAAATCTTCAGGATTTTTACTCCTTCTGTAAGAGCTAAATTCATTGACTTCTATCAAATCTGTTTTTTCAGGCTCTACTATTTACCACTCATATTCTAACAGGTTTGAAACAAGTTCACTCCAGTCCCTGTAGATAATCTGAACAAAAGGTGTTCTTAAATTTCAACAATTCTTCACTTTCTGAGTCTTATATGACAGATGTGTGCACACAGAACCTAACATCTCACAGAGGCAGACATAGAAGCTGAGAAGCAGTGTTTGAATAGGGCAGAACCTTGAACCAAACTGTGATATTTGACTGTCTCATTCTCTTCACAGTGACGGGTCCATTCCCAGATGCTTCCTAGGGACAAACTGGTAATAGAAGAGTGAAAAAAAAACCCTCCTTTTAGGGCCTTCAGGCATGACCAGGCATGCCAGGGTCCTAGGATGAGCAGACCTCCAGTCGTCTTTATTCAGTCATTCATTCAGTTTTTATCCATGTCTTCATGACACATTTATTGAGCGCTTCTATTGTGTTAGACGCAGTGGAAAGTATGAGGACAAAGCCAAGGTCAAGATCTTGTATCTTCTTACAAGAGCTACTCTCTCAAGCTACATGTTTCTACTAGACAAACACACAGAACCAGATAGTTTCTGCAAGGAGTGATAAAGAAAGAGTTATAAGATTTCGAACATCTTGAGTAGTGAACAGATGGTAAGAAAACAAATTATGTCTGAAGACATGCTAGTGAAGTAAGGACTGAAGACGTGAAGGATCAAAAGAAAAATAGAAGCCAGTCACACCATTGTTGTGTATTTTAGTTGGGTAGTTATTTCTCAAAGCAAAGTCATTAAAGAAATTTCACTTAACAAGTTAGATGCACTCACCTGTAAGCCAGAACACAGCTATTCCTCTGCCTGCCATTGCCATCTTCAGCCTGCAGGTTAGTCCAGATATTATCAGAGAACCTCTAGAACGAGGACTGCATGAGCTTATCTGCAGGAATAATCCTCAAAAGAGTAAAAGAAATAGAAGAAAACTGAAAACAACGAGAAGGAAAGAAGAGAAGAAAAATGAAAGACCCAGGTCTTAGTAGAAAGTGTTTTGAAAACCACAGATCTGAGGGGAGCCCAAAGGCAATCACTGCACATTGCCCAGCATTATCGCACAGGCTTGGAGATTTAGATTTTTTACTCAAAAACTTGAGCATTGACAAAGATTTATATCCATTGCATTTCTGTCCTAAAATGTCACTACTGACATCTGCTCTGTTTTTGTCCAAAGTTTTTGTAATATATATGTGAACTAGATCTCTGTGAATGCTTGAAATAAGACTAGAACATTAATGACATTAAGAATGCCTATTAATTGTGTTGAAATATAGTAAACCTTAATTAAATATTGAGAGCGTAGTATTCTCCCTTGGATGCCGCCACCACTCCTGGAGGAGACTTCCAGACTCTGTGTCAGTTCATTCCAGTTCTGGGCTGCATGGAGCAAACGTTGTGCAATTGAAATGTTTGATGAGACAACATGCACTTTCTGCTCTCATTTTAACAGCAAGAAAATATTTCAAACAATGGAAAGCTTCAAGGTAGTCAAGAGCTTCTATTGGGATGGTTGTTGCTAATTATGGAAACAACATTCAGGTGGAAATGAAGGAATAATCAAACTGTTCCCACTGTGCTACAGAAAGCTGGATTTGCAGATGTGAAGTGTTGATCCATTTATTCTGTATCACCATTCAAATAGATTCACAGAAAAGCTTCAAAAACTCTTGTGTATAATCTAGCTAAACTACCATTCATTTGTCTTGAATTTTTCTTTTAAGTTGAAAGTAATTCAATCCCTTCAATGACAAACTACTTAAGGATGCTTTTTATTTTTTTAGAATCACTGGAATTTAAACAAGACATAGGGTAAGCCTATTATTTAAAAAAAAAGAAGGCCATTAAAACATCATCTCTCAAATGTCAGGAAGAGCTAACATTTCCTTGGTAGAATCCAGATAAACGTAAATGATTTCCAGCTTTGATCACTGGTTTAATTTTACTAGAACTCCATTTTAACAGCCTGTGCCTAGCATTTTAAGGACCAAGTTGTAAGCCACTATATCAATCAGGCAACATAAAAGAGAATGTGATGAATTAAATAACATTTCCACAGGATGATATTCAAGGTCGGGGAGGCTTAGACTACAAAGAAGTTATACACAGTGAGCTAGTAAAAAGCAATGGAAGAAAAAACATGGATGATTAATAAACAGGAGACACAAGAGTATAGAGATAGCCCTGATTGCCTCCTGATTCACATGTCTACCCGAAGTCAACTGAGCACAACAATCAGAGAAAGTCATGGTTCTGTGAGCTCAACAAAGTCCATCCCTTCTTTACTTCCCTCCATCTGTCTTTCCTTCCCCCTCTCTCCCTCTTCTCATCTTTCCTCTCCTTTCTTGAAGGCAGTGTTTCACTACGTATCTTTCTTAGTTAGGGTTTCTATTATTGTGAAGAAACACCTTGACCATGACAGCTCTTATGAAGACATTCATTTGGGGCTGGCTTGCACTTCAGAGGGTTAGTCCATTATCATTATCATCATGTCAGGAATGATGGTGGCATGCAGGCAGACACAGGACTGGAGAAGGAACTGAGAGTTCTACACATGGATCCACAGGCAGCAGAAAGAGACAGCGACAGACTGGGCCTTACTACTTGAGCATTTGAAACCTCAAAGCCCACCCACAGTGACATACTTCCTCCAACAAAGCCAAACCTACTCCAACAAGGCCATCCCTCCCAATAGTGCCACTCCCCACGATCCAATGAGAGCCATTTTCATTCAAACTACCTCATTTTACTCCTTGGCCCCATAAGCTTATAGTTGTATCTTAGTGCAAAAAAATGCATTCAGTCCAATTTCAAAAGTCCCCATATGCTATAACAGTTTTAACATATTTAAGAGTCCAAAGTTTCAAGTCTCTTCTGAGACTCATAGTAATCTTTGAACTGTAATCCCCTTCAAATTAAAGTCAAGAGGCAGAACACATACTTCTAACATATAATGGCACAGGAAATATATTACTATTCCAAAAAGGAGAAAAGGGAACATAGAAAATACTGGACCTAAACAAGACTGGAAATTAACTGGGCAAACTCCAAACTCTTCATTTCCATATCTGATGTCAAAGCACTCCTCAGATCTCCAGCTCCTTTCAGCTTTGTTTCTTTCTCTTTTTTCTTTCTCTTGGGCTGGTTCCACTCCCAATTAGCAGCTCTCCTCATTAGAAATCCCACGGCTCTAACACCTTGGGTTCTCCAAGGCAATCCAGACTTCAATCTCATGCAATGGACTCTCTACTAGGGACACCCCTGACATATGCCTGCCCTCAGTGACTTTCCTTTAGCCATGAAGGGAGATTCCATAATCCGTTTCTCCCATCCTTGATCTAAAGACAGAAAAGTGGTCAAAGCTGCCAAATTCTGTTGCTTACTGGGTGTGGAACATGGCCCCATTCCTTCAATTATATCTTTACCAGCTTTCTGTTTTCACTGGTTTCTTCACTATCTAATGTTGGCTGTTCTGGACCTTGCTCTGTAGACCAGGCTGGCCTTGAACTCAGAGATCTGTCTGCCTCTGTCTCCTCTGTGCTGGGATTAAAAGAATGTATCACCATGCCTGGAACTAAGCTTTTCTTTAATTCCTTTTCACAAACTGGAAGCTTAGCTGGGTAGGGTCTTGCTCTGAGGTTACTATTCCCTTTATTCCACTTAGCCTCAGGCTTTTCTTTAACCTTTTTACTCTTTATGATGCCCCCTTTCTACACAATCTGCATATTTTATATTTTTCCTTGCTCAGCTTGTTCCTCTTCATTATAAATATGCACAAGACCAGCCACTAATAGCCACAGGACACAGTCCACATTATGGTGTTTTGAAATCTCTTCTATAAACACAATCCAAAACTCTTCAATTTAGCCTTGGGCAGATTTTTTTTTGGACAAGGGCATGATGCTGCCACATTTTTCATTAAAATATCACAAGAACAGTCTGTAGGTCACCTTCTAACATGAATCCTTTAGAGCCAGGCCTCCGCATCTCAAATCACCCTTCAGCACCACTGTCTTCCATGTTCCTACTGCTGTGTCCCATTAAGCAGTTCTTGAAGTGTTCAACGGTATTTCTAATTCAAAGTCCACATTTCAGCAGCAAGAAGCATGGCCAGGCCTATCACTCTTGTCTTCAGGCCTCAAGATCTGAATCCAGGACATGTGCATTCTTACCCCAAAGTCTAGACTAGGAGTGGACTCACCCACCTCAAACCAAACAAAAATCATCTCTCTAGGTGTGCTCTCCATTTCCGGATTGTAGTTCATTCCAGATGTAGTCAACTTGACAACCATAAATAGCCATCAACCCCACCTTTTTTCCTTTTCTCCTCTCTTCACTATCTGTATTTCCTAAACTTTAAACATGATGACACACAGCACATATTAGTGAGAGAGATGTAACTGTCAAATTCCACTGTTTGTACATCTGACCCAGACTATTTCTTTCCTTAACAAAGAGTCATCTCTACTAGATATGGAGGATAGCAATCGACAGATCCCCTTCTTTCTTGATGGGAACTGGGGCATACACTCTTTGAGAGTGGAATTATTAGGTTAGATTTTAGTATTTTTACATTTAAATATTTAGTATTAAGTTGATATGATCTTATCTAATCTCAACCCTCAAGAAAGCATTAATTCTTGTGTAGATTTTAGAATTAGTTTTCTACACTTCTAGGAGGTTGTAAAAGAATGTGTTTATCTGTTCCCTCCAAAAACATGACCTCTGCTTTGCTGGACTTGCTAGAGTTCAGTGCTCCTGTTTCCTGATTCCCACCATCACAGTTTTGGAGCCCAGATCATGATGATTCTTCTGTGGGGAATTGGTACTACCACAGGGCCTATAGATTTTTTTATGGTTAAAAACTTCAATTTCAGTTTTTATTTTGAATAATGTTGAAGACTGACCCAAACTAAAACTTTTTTTACTCCTTTATGTTTAGTAAAATTAATCTATTTTGAAATTCTAAAATTTTAAAAGCCCTAGATGTAGTGCTAAGGACAAGTGTGTGTCATAACTGTGTATCAGAATTTCTTAAGATCTTTCTAGAAAAGTCTTTCTTTAAGCATTGTCCTATTTTATTACTATTTGCACAAGCAAACAGAAGCCATGTAAATACTCCCGGGTTCTCTATTTCCCCTTCCCCCAAAACCAATGCCTCTTCATATCAGGTGTTGGGCTGGCTCCACTGCTGGTCCTGGCCTCCTCGAGGCAGATGGTCACCAGAGACATCCCTCAACAGCTCCTTCTTATTTTATCCCCCAGAGACACATAATACACTTCTCAGTGTGGGGAGGATCTGGACTATTAGAGAAGAGTAGAGGTCTTGCTTGATCTTAGACCTCGACTCTGTGCAAGTGAGTGTGGGCATCTATAGGGCAGCCCGCTCCCTCAGCACTTACCTTCCACAGGGAACACAGAACACAAAGTTGCATCAATGACCTTCTTGCATTTTTGCTAAGTAGGAATTGAGGGCAAAGGCTACAACTGTCACTCTTTTTTTCTCTGAACTTAGCACAATGCCTAGGCCCTGTTAAATATTGTCTTAATTACTCTTTTTCTTTCTTTCTTTCTTTTTTTTTTTTTTTGAGACAGGGTTTCTCTGTATAACAGTCCTGGCTCTCCTGGAACTCATTACTTTCTTATTGCTGTGACAAAATACCTTGACAAAAGCAATCTAAAAGTAAAAGGATTTCTTTTGGCTTGTAGATCCGGAGTGATGCCGTCCTTTCTTGTGAGGAGGACATGGCAGCTTGCAGGAAAGCCGCGATGGTAGAAGCGGGAGTCAGCTGGTCATGTTGCACTTGCATCTGCACTCAGGAAACAAAGAGTGAACAGGAAGTTGGACCAAGCTAGAGAGCCTCCAAAGCCCACCACCAATGACATACTTCTTACGCTAAGACTATTTCCTAGCGTCCAACAATGTTCACAGTGTCACCAGCAGGGAACCAAGTGTTCAAACGCATGAGACCATAAGGGACCATTCACATGCCAATCACAACAGAGAGCAAGTGCCTATGTAGACGATAAATGCAATCCTAGGTTTGAGCCTCTAAATCGAAATTGTGTCATGACTAGACTTTGCTCTACACCAAGTCTTCTGTAAATTACCAAAGGGTAAAATGTCTGCATGTTTCATACCATAGAAATGTAGACTAAGAAATGTAGACATAACCTACCTTATGCCCTATATCATCCTGTACCCTACACACATACATATATATTATATCTCTTGTTCTCCAGAAAGTTCCTTAGACACTGAATAATTTAAAAGAGCTAATCTACTATTAGATGTTATGAAAATTTTAATAAATTTGAGCTTATCTGATGTGAAAATTCTTCAGTGCAGCTTTCAATATTAAGTAATATGCCACAGGCAATTTATCTATCAACATATTCAATATTGTGTAGGCATTCAATGAATATTCACTGGATTTAGTAAGTATAAATAGAAGTATTTGTAACTTAAAATGTATCTAAAACTTGTATATCCTTTCAATAAGGATCTTCAAATATCTGAGAAATAAACTTGTTACTTTAATCAACAGCAGTCATGTATGAGCCTTGATGTCTACTTTGTGCCATAAACATGTTCAGAGTATGATATTTTTATGGCTAGAGATTGTGGTGAAGTGGTAGGAGTCTTGAGTGAATTTACTCTCTGTTTCCTTGGTACTGTGGTTCTAAAGAAGAGGACAACTTCATGAACCATAAGAAATAATTTTATTTCACTATCAGGCAGTGTTTCAAGTCACTGTGGAAAAGAAAACTCTGTTCTGGAGAGATTTTGTAATCTTTTCTAGTGTGTGTATATGGTTTCCCAAATATGAAAAGAATCATTTAGGAACAATATTTGTGTGAGACCTATCTATGCATTTTTCAGCATTCTGAGAATGTTCTTCTGTGAAGTGATGGGTGCTAAGTAGCTTGGTTAAGTGAGCATTCAGAGATAGAGGAAGGGTGACCCTTGCTAGGAAGATCAACACCACATGTGTAACAGGGTGGGAATGGCTCAGGATGGAGTTCACAATAACACTCCCAACATAGAAGGGCCATGTGATTACTAGCCCATGGCAAACCCGTGTTGTTAGAGCCGATCAAGTACTACTTGGAACAAGTATTCAGTGGGTCATCGCTATGCACATCAGATCCACCTAAGCTTTGACATCCTGCCACTCTCCAGGCTTCAACTTTAACAAAATTACTGATCTTGCAGGGCGGTGGTTGTACACACCTTTGATCCCAGCACTTGGGTGGCAGAGGCAGGCAGATCTCTGTGAGTTTGAGACCAGCCTGATCTACAAGAGCT